>JALIZH010021909.1:0-13583 GCA_030522465.1 Rhipicephalus appendiculatus | reverse complement strand
ACATGTAGCGGCCGGGCGACGGCGAGCGGGAAGGTCGTCGTTCTCGCCACTGTGCTCCGGCGAGGTAGTCGTCGATGTCGCGAGGCCGTTCGCCTGGCTGCGGACGCGGCGCGTTGACGGCGAATCCTCGTAGCCCCATCTGTCTGTACTGGCATCGGCGGTACATGTGGCCGGCTTCTCCGCAATGGTAGCAGAGTGGACGGTGGTCGGGGGCTCGCCAGATGTCGGTCTTCCTCGGCGTGTACCGCTGGCCGGCAGGCGGGCGAGATGGCGGTGGTGGTGGCGGCGGCGGCGTCTGGCGACGGTAGTGCTGCTGTGCGGCCTCCTGACGGGGGCGTGGAGAAGGTGCGTAGCGTCGGGCTGCAGCAGCGTAACTCAAGGCCTGCGGCTGGGGCTGTGGTTGTTCGGGAATTCCCAACGCTTGCTGGACTTCATCACGAACAATGTCAGCGATTGAGTCCACTTGAGGCTGCGGCGAGGGTAAGAGCTTGCGCAGTTCCTCCCAGAACGATCGCTCGGATCGTTTCGCGTAGGTCGTCGGAGCAGAGCGATTGAACGTCTGCGTACGCTGGCGTCGAGCGGCGATTGAATTGCCGGGTGCGCATCTCCAGCGTCTTTTCAATCGTCGTCGCTTCGGAGATGAATTCCTGGACAGTGCTCGGTGCGTTCCGCATCAGACCCGCGAACAGCTCCTGCTTTACTCCTCGCATGAGGAAGCGAACTTTCTTGTCTTCCGGCATTTCGGGGTCGGCGTGGCCGAAGAGTCTGGTCATCTCTTCTGTGAAGAGCACCACGTTTTCATTTGGGAGCTGTGAGCGGGTTTCAAGCAGCGCTTCGGCCCTCTCCTTGCGGATGACGCTCGTGAAAGTAGCAAGGAACCTGGTGCGAAATATGTCCCACGTTGTCAGGGTTCGCTCTTGGTTCTCGAACCAGGTACGAGCGGCGTCTTGCAAGGCGAAGAACACATGCCTAAGCTTGTCTTCGCTGGTCCAGGCATTGAAAGCGGCGACTCGGTCGTATGCCTCGAGCCAGCTTTCCGGGTCTTCAAGTGCTGAACCACGGAAGGTCGGTGGTTCCTTGGGTTGCCGCAGCAGGATGGGCGCGGGCGGCACAGGGGCTGTCATCGTCGCTGTGGTCGAGGTCAGGGTCTTGGTCTGCCGGGTCTTTTCAGGTAGAAGCCCGTACTCTGGCGGTAGACCCTGATTGCCTGCGGCTTGCTCGCTGCTCGGGGTTGTCGTCGACGTCTTCTTCACGACTGGCGCTGGGTTCACGGCTTGACGGGGGCGTCCGGTACATGAAAGAAGCAGCACCTCCACCAGATGTCACGTGGGCGTGACGTCGACGAAGGCAGCAGGCGACGTGTGGGAGATGAAACTGTTTATTAGGCCGAACTTGTGGCCGGTAAAGGGAGAGTAAGATTACAGCAATACACGCTGGAACTGATAGCGGCGAACAGAGCGTCGGCCGTCGATCGACTGACCATCGTTGGAGCACGCCGGCTTTTATACATCACGCGTCGAACATTCTAGGCTTATCACTGGTCGTCGCACAAGTTCTGGAATAATCTTGAGTGTTCGCGTGCTGTGCGCAATGTTAAGAAAACGATCTACTACAAACGTGAAGCCTCTCAAACACTGAGGCGCGATCTGCGCCAAGCGTTGCTCACAGTCTTTGCGGGGTTAAACAAAGCACTTCAAACTAACACGCGTGGAAATATCAAGCTAACGAAACGGCCGCGAGCGCGCCATGAGCGTGGAATACAAGTCATGTCGCACATGACAAGTCATGATTTCCATATCACCACTTGTCATTTATGTTCGTCATACAGTCATGTCACTCAATACCAAATTTGGTGTATCTCAAGCTAACGAAACGGCCGCGAGCGCGCCATGAGCGTGGAATGCAAGTCATGTCGCACATGACAAGTCATGATTTCCATATTACCACTTGTCATTTATGTTCGTCATACAGTCATGTCACTCAATACCAAATTTGGTGTATATCAAGTTATCGAAACGGCCGCGAGCGCGCCATGAGCGTGGAATGCAAGTCATGTTGCACATGACAAGTCATGATTTCCATATTACGACTTGTCGTTTATGTTCGTCATAGAGTCATGTCACTCAGTCCTAAATTTGGTGTATGTCAAGCTAACGAAACGGCCGCAAGCGCGCCATGAGCGTGGCATGTAAATCGTACTTTTCATGACAAGTTAGTCATGATTTTCATGAGGTGACCAGCCATTTATGTTCGTCATACAGTCATGTTATGCCGTACCAAATTTGGTATAAACCCATTAACGATACGGCCAGGAGAGCACAAAGTCGTAGGCGGCTGGTTAGATAGCTAGATAGATAGATAGATACGCTGAAAGTCGCCGAAGTTCGCTAAGTAATGCCTCGCATTTAATATCCTGCCGTATAGTATGCTGTAGGATGTGCGCCTCTGTGGCCGAGCGGTTAAGGTCGCGCGCTGCTGAGCGAGAGGTCGACCGTTCGATTACGCGCGTCGGAATATAGTTTTCTGATTCACTTTTCTTCGTGGCTTTTACTTATATATATATATATATATATATATATATATATATATATATATATATATATACGGGACATGACTGCTAAAATCAGCCGATAGTGTCCATATAATTGCTATCGCAATAAAACAGTAGTTCAAAATCGGCGTCCGGATTTTACTTATTTTGGAGATCAGTATCCACATGTTCTTGGATGTAATCCTGGCCCCAAATCTTCTTCAGACATGACCCGTATTTGAGATATGGAAAGATTTTCTTTTCCATGGTATCATTTACAGACAAAGTGTACGATTACCCCCCCCCCCCCCCCCGCTATTAACTTCTTTCCTGACCCGGCCCTCGCGGTCCTAAATTACGTGATTGCGGCCCGCCGCCTGAGATGAGTTTGAGACCCCTGCTCTAGGGGCTTTCCGAGCGTGCTCTACGCCGACATAGCATTTTATGATATCTGTAATTGGAAATATCTTTAGAATGCCTTGATGCTTTGTTATTTGTTGCAAATCATACCTAGCTTACTTGCTTGCTTTTTCTTGTATGCAGCTTTTCTTCACTGCTGTTTGTATACTAGACATTGGGCCTGAGACTATAGTTTCTTTGACGGGTCTTGGAGTGCATTCACGCAGAATCCGAATTTTGCTGCCGCAGCAATCACCTTCACATTGTGCGGTCACCTTCTGTTGTATTTTGTACCACATTCGGTAGTGCACTATCCATTAATAAAGCCGCTTTTACGAGATCGTGGGATAATTTGTTGCTGCTGATAATCATGATTATTTGTGCACCATACAATAAAGATCATATAGGAAGTGCGTGTTAATCATCTGCATGTTCATATTATTTGTTCAATAGTAAACCGTTGTGCTCATTATGAAAATTGGATATGTGTGGTGTGCTGAGTAGCCATTAATTTTCCTGGCACACTACACTGTGAGTAAGAGTGCGAAACAACTTTACTCGGTCCACAATAGACGCGAGTATACTCAACGTCTAAAATATATATATGCCACAGTTAGGACATGCGTGGATGAACAGGTATGTTATTCCTGTTGCTTGATTGTTTGGTCACCTGCACGACGACTGACACAGGAAACGGAAAAAAAAACAGGAAAGAGCTCTCGCCGAAGCTCCTTTCAGTCCCTTCCACATCTGACTTCCTACGGTAAACGACAAACTGCCGACCAAACGTGCTGCAAAGACAGTTATAATAGCTTGCTCTAATAACAATGGTAGCGCAAGGAAACGGGACACAAGAATAGAGCTGTGCGCCGCCGCCGCCGCCTGTTTTTGCTCACGCCGCTCGCGCCGCCGCCGAAGTCCCGAGAGTGACCACGCCGCCGCCGTCGCCGCGCAATAATTGCGGCGCGCCGCCGTTAGTCTTTTATTTTTTCACCCGAACGGGAATCTGGACACACCACTTCACCGGGGGAGCTCTTCTTTATGAGTCCATGTAATGGACTCTCCATTTTAGCCGCCGCTGATTGGCGGGAGCTCGGCCAGTAGCGCGCCATCTCTTCACGGCTCTTCCTCTTCAACGTCATTTTGAGGTCACTAAGTTTTTACAGCTCTCGACTCAAATTAGTGGAACAGAATGCGCTTAAACTATAAGCCAAGCTCCTCTGAAGCCCCTGCATTTTAGGGTTCGTGTTACAATTCCCACCATGCTCTTAATTGTTTCTTTTCCTTTTTCTAGGTGAGCTCATGAGGTAAAAAAAATCACGAGTGCGCGCGCCTAGCGTACGTAAAGCTACCTCCTCCGACGCCGCTCCCCCTCTTGTGCTCGCTCCGGTCACAGTTCCCAGCAGGCTCCTGTTCCATTTATTATTATTATTTTTTTAGGGGCGAAGCTCCTCTTAGTCTAACCTTGTCAGGCGTAACGCGTAACCCCCAGTATCGCCTGCCATCTCGGAGGCCATGATAAGAGATGACCATTTCTCACGAGAACGGATAACTGGGCTAGTTTGTGGGAGTTCATGTTAAAGGGGCCCTGCAACACTTTTTGAGCATGCTCAGAAAACGCTGCCTATCGGTAGTCCAGGCTCTCGAGAACACGCGAGCCAAATATTATAGCGCAGCACGCGGCGTGGAATTCATAATAAATTCTCAAAGTCAGCCAGAACTTGCTTTCTCTTCTCTCAAAAATCACTCGTCAGTGTCGTCACCGACGAGAGTATCACTCGCATCAGCCATTGGCTGATTTGAGCATGGCGCGCTCGGTAGTTACAGAGGCCGCCGCGGGAGGCCGCGACTTGTCCACGCGTGCGTAGAGCTGTGCGCCGCCGCGCCGCGCCGCCGCCGCTGCCTGTTTTTGCTCACGCCGATCGCGCCGCCGCCGACGTTTCCAGAGTGACCACGCCGCCGCCGCCGCCGCCGCCGAGCAATAATTTCGGCGCGCCGCCGGTAGTCTTTCATTTTAACCCGAACAGGGAATCGGGGCATAAAATACGTACATCACTTCACTGGGCAAGCTTTTCTCGATGTGTCGTTGTAATGTACTCTCCAGTTCAGCCGCCGCTGACTGGAGGAAGCTCGGCCAGCAGCGCGCCCTCTCTTTCCGATTCTTCCTCTTCAACGTCATTATGACGTCACGAAGTTTTCACAACTCTTGACTCAAAGTAGAGGAACGGAATGCGCTTCAACCATAAGGGGGAAAAATAGTCGAGAGCACGCCTAGCATATCTGTAAGTCAACCTCCTCTGAAGCCACTACCACTTTCGTGCTCATGTCGCAATTACCATCATGTTTTCCTTTGTTTTCCTTTTTCTTGGGGAGCTCATGAGTAAGTAAAAGAAAATTCACGAGAGCGCGCGCCTCATGTCCACAGAGCAACCTCCTCCGACGCCACTACCCCCCTCGTGCTCTAAGCTCTGGTCAAAGTTTCCAGCATGCTCCTGTTTAATTTTTTATGGCTGGGGAGTTATTCTCGATGTGTCCCCCTAGTGGACTGTCCATTTCGGCCGCAGTTGATTGGTTGGAGTGCGGTGACCAGCGCGCTCCCTGTTTCCGGATCCTCTTCCGGAACGTCAATTTTGATGTCACAAAGCTTTCACAACTCTCGACTCTAATGAGAGGGACGGAATGCGCTTCAACGCAACGAACGCAGCGCCCAGACATCAGCTTTTGGGCGTACATCTCGGAGGCTGTGCGTAAATTCTGATTGCCTAAGCCATCGAATTAGGTTAAATGCTGCCGCCCGTCTAACGCACCTACGAAGGTCGGTAATCATTCCCTGCATGGTTTTCAAACATCTGGGACACATTCATAAGCAAGTTCAGACTTGACAAGTTCCTGTTCATGTAAATTTCGTCCCCTTTCTTCTTACGCTGGCAATGTGCTGGCGGGTTCGGTGCATTGACGTGGTATATATATATATATATATATATATATATATATATATATATATATATATATATATATATATATATATATATATATATATATATATATATATATATATATCTGGGGTTCAACGTCCCAAAACCGCGGTATAATTGAGGGACGCCGTAGTGGAGGGCTCCGGAAATTTTTACCATCTGGTATTCTTTAACGTGCACTGACATCGGACAGTACGCGGGCCTCTACCATTTCTCCTCCATCGAAATGCGACTGCCGCGGCCGGGATCGAACCCGCGACCTTCGGGTCAGCAGTCGAACACCCTAACGGCTACGCCACCGCGGTGGACGCATCGACGTGGTCAAGAGCAAACATCACGGCCAACCGCTTTTTCGAGTAACTGAATGCGCTCTGCCGAAATGGACTGTGGACATCTTCTGCAGATGGACACATCGAGAATAGCTCCCTGGAAGTTGTCGTATATATTTCTTTCCTCCAGAAGTCTCAAGAGTATTGCCTGACCTCAACGCTGCGGCGTCCTACAGCCTTAAAGGGAGACGACCCAACTCGCTGGATAAGATATTCGTGGAGTCTCGGGCCTACTACATTGTACATAGATAAATGAAATACTTAAGTAATATATATCGACGGTTTAATGCACTTTTTCCCTTGTTTTTTTTACTCGAGTAAGTCGATAAATAAATGGAGAAGTAAAGGCAATGAAACACTTAGAATAACCGATAGCTGAACTAGTTTGTAGGTATTCATGTTGAAAAGACACGACGTGAAAACACAAGGGGGAAGTCAAGAGAGTGACCAGTTACCTCTCACGTTGACCATCACGCGCAACTGACTGAGAGGTATCGCCTCTTGCCCGCGATTGCGCAGATAAGTATTTTAAGTGCACAGCAATTTAAGGGCCCGGGCTGTCGTATGCAGTCATCGCATGCTGTCATCGTATGCTGTCTGCTTCCTCTCGTTCTTCGAGCGCCTTGATGATGATATTATGTGCGGAGCAGTTTAAGGGCCCGGGTTGTCGTATGCTGTCGTCGCTTGGCGTAACGCAGGCAAAACGAGGTATAAAAATAGAAAAAAAAAAGGAAGCGAGCAAGAAATAGAGAGAGAAAGAAAGGAAAAAAAGGAAGAAAAAGAAGAGCCAGAAAGAGAAAGAAATAAATGAAGAGAGAGGATGAACTCAGTAAAAACTGAGAAAAAAAGAACAGAAAAAAAGGAAACAGAGAAAAAGAAAGATTGAGGAGAGGAACTAAAGAGAAAACCGAAGAGAAACAAAGAAGGCTGACCAACTCCGCACTTCCTTCAGGATTGGCACCACTAGTGCGAAGCTGCGTTAATTCTTTCTTTTTTTTTTTTCTACCTGCTTTTCCGCCGCTGTACTATTTTTCAGTTAGCGGCGTTCGCGGTGTCTTGACAACTCTCTTCTCCTTGTTTGCACGCCCTTTCTTTTTAAGGGCCCCAAAGTAGCCTCTGAAAATACAAAATCGAGCGCGTTATTCTCTCTTGGCGTGTCTCTCTTTTTTTTCGTTTTTTTTTGCGCTCCTCGTGACGCGAGAGCGGTAATTCACGTTACATGATTAGGGCACATATTCTCGATTGGTCGATATATGAGAAATATCAGTTGTGAATTGTCTCCTACCCTGCGTTGCCATGCATTCGCTCACCCGTTCTTCCCCACCTCACATGATTACCGTCAACTATGAACTTATTTCACACTGTTTTGTGACTTTCCGATTGCGCAAGGCGAAATAACAGAGTGCAGTCGACAAGCTCGACATTCTGATGGGCTCAAAGCTTAGTGCTCCAATTGTACACGTGCTTTATAAAGAAATAAGTGTGGAGGAGATATCGAATGGAACGAATGGAAGAGGCACCGGATTATTTGATTCTCCCAACGGACGAACTCTTTACAGCGAAGACAATCTAGCTCTCCAAAAAATAGGCCAACCCGCTTCCACGGTTATTGTCTATTTTTTTTTATTGCGATAACAATTATATGGACACTCTGTGCAGGTTCTCATTGTCGCCGTCATGTTCCGTACAAAGCCCAAATCGATAACTTTTGTACGCGCATCGTATGCTGTACCCGCTAGTAAAAGCTCGCGAGTAGATGAAACAAGCTGCCCATCTCCATCGCACGTGGGGCGCATCCCATTACATCACACCGCGTGCGAGGCCTGCCGTCGGTCGCTCCTTAACAAGAAAGGAAGCCCTGTCCGTCTTTCACTGGACGAAGGAGCATGAAGGGACGTCGGAGTAGGGGGGGGGGGGGGGGGCTACGTGGCTTGATATCCGCACCTGTGAACTTGGACGCGGTCGCGAGTGCTGGAGCGCGCGCTATCTCGGCAGGCATCAGCAAACGCGTCTCGTATACCCTTCTACGCGGTATCATCTCGCCACTTCGTGTTGTGACTGCTGATACGACAAACTGTATGAGAACCGCTCCTCTCCCGGGAGCGGCCGTATTCCCATACACCAGTGATTTGCAGTTTCGCGAGATCGGATGAAAAAGAGTTATAGCTGATAGCCTTAGTTCGTTATAACATTACGACATGTTGCTGTCGCACTGACTGCTTTTATCCCCACCACCTGTTGAATCTACCCCCCCCCCCGCGCCGCGCCGCCGCCGATCCGATGAACCCCACGCCGTTGACGCGCCGCCGCCGGAGGTGGAAACACCGGCGCGCCGCCGCCGGCAATATTGGGTCCGGCGCACAGGTCTACGCGTGCGCGCGCGATCGCAATGAAAATTGGCGTATTCGAAGAAAAAAAAAAGAGAAAAAGCGCTCAAGATCACGAGGCGCGCGTGACGTATTTTCTTTACCCGTGCCATCCCTCCCTGCTTAGCTTCCAGCGCTTTCGACGGGACGAGAGAAGAGAGAATGCAATTGCAGCGTGCGAGAAATATTTGTAACTCCACTCGTACTGGACGGATCCCAAAAATTTTTGCGGCAGTGAATTCGTGAGGCAATAAGCTCCTTTAGTGAATCCATTCCATGGGTACTTGAAAAAGTGTTGCAGGGCCCCTTTAAGGCAGGTAGCGCAAAGACACACGGACAAAAGCGAGGACTGAACACACGGGACAAGCGCTGACTTCAAACTAAAGTTTATTCTCTGAATCCTCGCCTATTTATCAAAAATCACAACACCACATGATCACCATGAAAAGAACGTCTGATACCGCTATGAACGTCATGACGCCGACACAATTTGATCAGCTCTTATAACTAAAATGATAACTACAATGAAACGCGGAAACCGCGCAGTGAAACAATGATACACTCAAAAACATCACAATGAAACACGCATGCTCAGACTCGAGACTTCCTTTCACGCGCCCAGCGTAGAAGCCAAGTTGGCCGAAAGGAAGGCTATCTCACACGGGTGTAGGCTCAGTGAAGCCTGGCTGACACATACGGAACTGTTCTTGAGAATTAAAAACGCTTCTACGATCTCTCTGGACAGCTTGTTCCGGTTCCGGTACATCACCGCCGTGTCAGAAAAAAGTGGATCACAACCGCACTGCCGACAGTGCAACGCGAGATGAGAGTATGGCGAACCTTTGAGAGAGCTGAAATGCTCTCTGAGCCTGATGTTCAGACATCTGCCCGTCTGACCAATATATTTACGTCCGCATGAAAAAGGAATGCAGTACACAATATTACGGGTGCAAGAAACGAACCGCATACCGTGCCTAACGGTGCATAACGCCGTTCTGTGGTCTTCCCTGCTGCACATGCGCCTCTGCAGCTTTGGACAAATGGCGCCCACCTTGTTTTTCGCGGTGAAAACAATGTCAACGTCATGACGTGATGCCACCTTTTTTACGCGATGAGAAAACCCGTGGATGTACGGTATAACCGCGAAACTATTCCTCTCTACCGTTCGAACCTTTGACGCACACTCTGTTCCCGTTTTCACTGCCTTTAAACACTTGACGGCGGCAGCAGTAATGATAAACTCTGGGTACCCAGCCTTCTGAAGCCTGTTCACCTGCCCTTTCATACTTTGTGTCATTAAATGTTCGCAAGATTTCTTTAGAGCCGAGTGCAAGCAAGAAAGAACGATACCTTGCTTAACCAGCTTCGAATGGCAGGAATTATAGCTGAGAAGGGCTTTCTCAGACCGGGGCATGTATTGCCAGCATACATGCGAGCCCCCCAGCGTAATCCGCAAGTCCAGAAACTGTATTACATTTTCTTTGGGTGTCTCAAACGAAAAACACAAACCTTGGCCATGCTCTTTAAAAACCTTTAGCGCCTCAGCTACCTTGAGACCAAATTTTTTCGCTTGAACAAAAATCAAGTAGTCATCGACATACCTTACAATTTTTTCTGTCACACTACCAAGACGGCTGTTGATGCATCTGTCCACCTTGGCCAAAAATATCTGACTCAAGATAGGCGCTACTCGAGACCCTATACACACGCCTGATCGTTGCGCATACACACCCCCTTCCTAGAAAAGGGAGCTGCGGTCGAAGTCGAAATTTACAAACATGGCTTACAAGCGAAAATCCCATTTTAGGTCGAACCTGCCATGTCGGCCTTCAGATAGGAAGTCTAGTAGCACACGTGTAGGTGCTAGCTGGTGGATTCTTTCATAAACTGAGGATTGCGCAAAAAACGCAGCACACGAAAGACAGAGACGACGACACCTGCACAGGTGTCGTTTATGAAAGTTAGGAAGGGATAAAAGAAGGGGGGGGGTTGTTGGCGTAGTGCTGGGGCGCGTAATACTGCCCCATGCCGCAAGTGGGCCGCGGACCGCAGGTTGCCGACCCCAGACGTAAGCCATCGAATTGGGTTTAATGCGCCCGCCTGTCTAACGCACCTGCGAAATTCGGTACGCAATCCCTGCGTCGTTCTCAAATATATCGGCCACATTCATATGCTAGTTCAGACTTGACAAGTTCCTGTTTCTGTAAATTTCTTCCGAAGTCTTGCTGGTGATGTGCTGGCGGGTTCGGTTCATCAACGTGGTCATGAGCAAACATCACGGCTCACCGCTTTTTTGAGTAACTGAATGCACTTTGCAGAAATGAACTGTGGACATCTTCTATATATGGCCAGATCGAGAATAGTTCCGCGGAAGTTGTATCTTTCTCTCCTCCAGAAGTCTCAAGAGTATTTAAGGTAAAAACTTGAGCGCAAACAAGACGGACCACAAAGGATAAAAGAAACGAGCACTAGCGCTTTCTAACAACTAAATCCTTTGTGGTGCGTGTTGTTTGCGCTACAGTTTTCACCTTAAATGCTATCTACCAACTAGGCCCAACCGAATTTTATTAAGTTCTCAAGAGTTGCCTGACCTGAATGCTGGGCCGTCCTCCAGCCTTAAAGGGCGACGACAGAACTCGCTGGATAGCATATTCGTGGAGTCTTCGATGAACTACATTGTGCATAGATAAGTGAAATAGATAAGTAATACATATCGATGGGTTAATGCACTTTTTCCCTTTAATTTTTACTGGAGTAAGTCTATAAATAAATAGAGAAGTAAAGGCAATGAAAAACTTAGAGTAACCTATAACTGAGCTAGTTGGTAGGAATTCATGTTAAAACGACACGACGTGAGAACATAGACACAAGAAAGAAGTCAAGAGAGTGACCAGTTATCTTTCACGTAGACCATCACGCGCAACTGAGTGATAGGTATCGCCTTCAGCCTGGAAATGCACGGAAGTATTTTAAGTGCTGAGCACTTTAGGGGCCGGGGCTGTCTTATGCTGTCATCGTATGCTGTCATCGTATGCCGTCATCGTACGCTGTAATCGTATGCTGTCGTAGCTTGGCGTAACGCAGGAAAAACCACGAAGAGCATAGCCATCTCATATTGTGCGAGCGATCGCGCCAAGAAAAACTCGCCTTCCTCTTGTTTTTCGAGCGCCTTGTTCGGAGCACTTTAGGCGCCCGGATTGTCGTATACATGCTTTATATCGCCGCTTCGCGTAAAACAGACAAAACCACGTCTAAAAATAGGAAAAAAAGAGGAAGCAAGCAAGAAACAGAAAGGAAGAGAAAGAAAGGAAGAAAATTAGAAATAGCAAGAAAGAGAAAAAAAACTAGATAAAGAGAGAGGAAGAAATCAATAGAAATAAAAAGAAAGAAAAGGCAGAAAAAACGGAAACCCAGAAAAGGAAAGAAAGAGCGGAGGAAAGACAGTGAAAAGCAAAGAGAAACAAAGAAGGCTGCCCAGCTCTGCACTACCTTCAGGTTTGGCACCACTAGTTCGAAGCTGCCTTAATTCTTTCTTTTCTTTTTTTTTTTTTTTTTTTGTCTACCGTCTTTTCCGCGGCTGTACGATTCTTCAGTTAGCTGTGTTTGCGGTGTCTTGACACCGCAAACACAGCTAACTCTCCTTTTTCCATGTTTGCACACCCCGTCCTTTTAAGGGCCCCAAAACAGCTTCCGAAAATACTAAATCGAGCACATTATTCTCTTTCCGTGTTTCTCGTTTTTTTTCGCGCTCTTCATGACGCCAGAACGGTGAATCACGTGACACGATTAGGGCCTCTCCATTGGTCCATATACGAGAAATATCAGTTGTGAATTGTCTCCTACCCTGTTTTGCATTGTATTCGCCCAGCCGTTCTTCCTCACCTCGCATGATTATCGTGCGCGATGAACTGATTTCGCTCCATTTTGTGAGTTTACGATTGCGCAAGCGGAAATAACAGCATGTAGCCGACTAGCTCGAAATCCCGAGAGGCTCAACGCTTAGCGCTAACATTGTGCACGTGCTTTCTGAAGAATAAGTGTTGAGAAGATATCGCCTGTAAGAACTGTAGTGAGAGTGAGGACGAAACCAAAGGAACAGGCACCGGATTATTTGATTCGTACAGCGGACGAACTCTTTACAGCGAAGACGATACAGCTCTCCAGAAGAAAAGGCCACCCCGCATCTACGGTTTTTGTATATCTTTTATTGCGATAACGATTCTATGGGCACTGTGCAGAGGTTTTCGTCGTCGCAGTCATGTTCCGTATAAAGTCCAAATCAATAACTTTTGTGCGCGCTTCGTATGCTGTGCTCGGGTGTAAAGGCTCGCGAGCGCTAGCGAGGAACACGGCTGAAGCATAGATGAAACAAGCTGCCCACCTCCGTCGCACGCAGGGCACAGACGATAACAGGGCGCATGCGATAACATCACTCCGCGTGCGAGGCCTGCCATCGATTGCTCCTCAACCAGAAAGCAAACGCCTTGTCCGTCTTTTGCTGGGCGAAGGAGTGTGAAGGGACACCGGGCTAAAGAGACTGCGTGGCTAGAACCGCCACTGTGAACTTTGACTATAAGGGCGCGGTCGTATTATCAAACGGCTCGTATACCCTTCTACTTTCGAGCTACTGATACGAAAAACTGCACGAAAACCGTTTCTTTCTCGGAGGCGGCCGCATTCCCCTTACACCAGCGTTTTGCAGTTTAGCGAGATCGGATGAAAAAGTTTCTTTTGAATATGTGGGGCTTTATGTCCCAAAATCATGATATGATTATGAGGGACGCCGTAGTGGAGGGCTCCGGAAATTTCGACCATCTGGTGTTCTTTAACGTGCGCTGACGTCGCACAGTACATAAGGCTCTACCATTTCGCCTCCATCAAAATGCGACCGCCACGACCGGGATCGAATCCGCGACCTTCGGGTCAGCAGCCGAGCACCCTAGCCACTGATCCACCGAGGCGTACCCGGATGAAAAAGCATTAG
>JALIZH010021907.1:0-18861 GCA_030522465.1 Rhipicephalus appendiculatus | reverse complement strand
CTCAGTGGCTTGCGTACAGGGCTGCTGAGTGGTATAGCAGTTATTTATTTATTTATTTCATTTATTTATTTCGGTTACCCTCAGGGCACATAAAGGCGTTACAGAGGGGGTGGGTAATACAACAAGAAATGCAGTAAAAATAGAACATAAAAAATACAAGTAAGTGACAATACATGTTTTAACAACAAAATGTTATGTAAGGCACATAACATAATCTGTCAGTGCAGCTTTGAATGATGATGCGTCTTCAATGCAGGCGATGGAGGAGGGAAGGCGGTTCCCACTCGGCACTGGTTTTTGGCAGAAAGGAGTCGGAAAAAACATTAGTGCGACAGAGAGGAGTGAAAACTTTATGCTCATGATCAAGACGTGACGATATGTATGACGGTTGTGATATGAGCTCCTGTTTAATTGAATTGTTCAGGTGAAGAATTTTTTGAAAAAGGCATAGACGAGAAATTTTTCTTCTAAGCTGCAAATCAAGCAGTCCGAGATCTGATTTCATTAATGAAACGCTAGCTGTGCGGGAATAGTTTGACATAATAAAACGTGCTGATCGATTTTGAACGGACTCAATAATGGTTTTTAATGTTTTTATGCCGAGGTCCCAAACAGAAGACGCATACTCGAGTTTGGGTCTAATGAGTGTTTTGTAAAGTAGCAATTTTAAATGGCATGGGGCATTAGAAAAATTTATGCGTATGTACCCGAGTGATTTATTGGCATTGTTAGTGATGTATTGAATGTGTGTATGCCAAGAAAGGTTATTCGTTATGTCAATTCCGAGATACTTATACGAGGTTACGTACTCAAGGTTGATGTTATTGATAGCATAGCTGAAAGGAATGGATGCATCAGAGCGACGTGAAACAGACATAATTTTGCATTTCGTGGGATTTAATAACATTAGCCATTGTGAGCACCACTTTGATATGTTTTTTTAAATCGGACTGAAGAATGAGGTTATCATGCAGACTAGTTATTTCACGGTATACGACACAATCGTCAGCGAAAAGTTTAATGGAATTATTAATAACGGTAGGTAAGTCATTAATATATATTAAAAATAGCAAGGGGCCCAAAACAGAGCCTTGAGGAACGCCTGACTTTACGTCACAGGGGGGGATGCGGCATCATTAGCGGTTACAAATTGAGTACGGTTAGTTAGAAAACATTCTATCCACTTCAAGATGTTAGGGTCAATATTAAGAGTACTGAGTTTAAGAAGTAGTAAGCGGTGAGACACCTTGTCAAAAAGCCTTAGCAAAATCTAAAAAAATACAATCAATAACCTGTCCTTTATCTAAGGAGGATGAAATGTTATGCATAAACGATACAAGTTGTGTTTCGCAGGAATAGTTCTTGCGAAACCCATGCTGAAATGAAGTGAAAAATGCGTTGGATTCAAGAAATGAAACGAGGTTAGTAAATATGACATGTTCGAGGATTTTGCAAGGAATGCTAGTGAGCGAGATGGGTCTGTAATTGAGAGGGGAATGCGGGTCACCTGATTTAAACAGAGGCACCACCTTCCCCACCTTCCAATCTGCAGGCACAGTCGAGCACTCAATAGACTGGGTGAAAAGGTACATAAGAAATACAGAGGAGTACACAGCAGTATTTTTCAAGAACTTGGAATTAATTTCATCAGCGCCACAGGAAGACGATAGTTTTAAACCATGAATTAATTTCAAAATACCCGCAAAATCAACTACAAGTGGATCCATGGGGAAAAAATCGTTTTTGTACAAGTGCGGCTCCGTGTCAATATAGCTATCAGAAAATGATTTCGCAAAGGTGTCATTTAGTACCATGCAACATTCTTCATTGCTCATAGCGCAGCCATCAGGAGCTGTAAGAGATATGCTAGTTTTCTTTTTTATTTGAATAGTGCTCCAAAATTTTGATGGATTACTAGAAAGAAGTGATGGTAGATATGTATTAAAAAATACGGCTTTTGCCTCTTTTAACGCGATGCGATATGCACGCAGTGCGTGAAAATAAGCATTCCAACGGATAGATGTTTGAATGCGTTTCGCAAGGCGAAAGAGGCGTTTTTTCTTGTTTGATAATCTTTTTAGTGTCGTCGAAAACCAAGGGGAACGTTTTTTTTCGGAAAGCCTGCGCAGTGGAATATATTTAGCAACAAGTGACGTGGCTTTATTTTTAAACAAATTCCAATTATCTTCTACGGTACGGCTGAAAAATTCTGGCATGTACTCGTCGACGAACAGTGCAAGCTCATTATTAATTGCTGTGTAATCACCTCTCGCATAATCTCTGATCAATTTTGGAGTGCTTTTCTGGCGTGTGACGTGGCCCTTTACAAAAAAATGTAAAAGACAGTGATCGCTTATTCCGGGTAAACAAGTTAATGAGTGTACTAAGTTAGGGTTGTTGACGAGCACAAGGTCGAGAGTATTTGACGAAGTAGCGCCAGTTCTAGTAGGTCCAGAAACAAGTTGCGTAAGATTAAAATTTAAGCACAAGTTAATAAAAGAGCCGCTTTCAGCGGACGAACCAACAACAGAGGGATAGTGCGAAGCCCAATTTATTTTAGGGAAATTAAAATCACCCAGAAGAAGCAAAGGAGAGTGGGGAAATTCTGAGACAAGAAAATTAAGAACGTCATGAAGTTCATCGCAGAAAGCAGTTGGTGCATTTGGCGGACGATAACAAGCACAGAGCAATATGTTTTGTTGATTTAAGACAGCACGTACGCATACTAATTCTAAGGACGTCGTAAATGCAATCCTAGCAGACACTATATTATCGGCGACGGCAATCAGTACGCCACCACCCGGTTTTATATCACGGTCGTGACGGTACACAACATAATTCTTCTCACACTGAAACAACTCTTCGCTCAAAATTTTATCGGTCAACCAGGTCTCCGTCAATGCAATCACGTCAGCGGCACATGAATCAAGAATAGGGGCTAGAGCATCGCGTTTATTGATTAAACTGTGCACATTTGACCACAAAAAGGATAAGCCTTCAGAATACTGGCTGCGTGGCTGATGCCAAACTTTTGTCAGGAATAAGAACCGCCAGAACGGCAGTTTGTAGCAACAGACGATAGTTCAGTGTTACTTGGAGCATTGCCAAAATGCAATTCACAGACACTGTCGGTATCGGGGGAGTAAATGTAACACTTTTTGTTAATGTATAACTTGTTGTACCTCACTGAGAAAACTTCGCCGCTTTTCTTGCCAAAATCGTACAGCTTTGACCTGACAGTTCTGGTTGCCTTACAAAAATCTTCGCTTACGGAAACACCAATTGCTTTTAACTTATTTTTAGAAGACAGAATCGTTTCTCTTAGTTTACAAGATGAAAACCGAACAATAATAGGTCTGGGCTTTTTAGTGACAAAACGGCCAAGTCTGTGGGCCCGGGAAATCCGGTCATCGCTGTTGTTTAGGTTCAGGCTTAATGCTGAATTTAATATCGAGCAAACTTTTCTTCCGATTGTGCCCAAGTTTCAGCAGCGGTGTCTGCTATGCCGTGAAATATTAAATTTTCTCGACGCGAACGGTCTTCAAATTCATTTAGCCGTTGGTTCAGTACAGCCATTTGAGGCGCTACGCTTTCCCCTTGTTGCCCCTCAGACGATCGAATGCTTTGTTCAACTGCCGAGAGCCTATTGTCAATATCGGCGACTTGCTGCTCCATCGAATATTGAGCTTCTTTTACTTCACCCAGGGCAGACATGACTTCTTCATGTTTCGCATCAAACTTATCGTGAAGTGATTTAACAAGCTGTAGTAATTCCTTGTTAGGATCGTCTCTGGGGGGCCCAGGGTTTAGCTCTACGTCACCGGACATGAGTAACAACTTGGCGATAAACACACACTCACATGTTAATTGAAACAATATCTGGGGGCCTGGAAGCACTAGCAGCCAAACATTGTTTGACTTTTTACAGTGAAGTTGCGGTGCTGTACTCACCTGCACCCAGAAACGAAAAGGTGTTTCAAACATGTTGACGGCTGCAGTGCCTCCATTCCCACTAAAATGGTGTAAGCTTTTCCAGCAGCCTTTACGGCTTGCCGATGACGATGCGTCGGTCGACTTGGTAGCCGGGAATAACAGCACAGTAGTAATACGCGGCCAGCTCGCACAGAATGTCTCGGTAGCTTCACAGCGGAACAGGGGCTCCGTCATTCGGCTCAGCGGGTAGATGCCTCCGTCATTAGCTGCCGGGATTACCAGCACTTGCGCAGTACCAGTGAGGTTGTCCCACACGAAGAAACCGATGAACAGGTGCACCCAGAAACGGAAAGGTGTTTCAAACATGTTGACGGCTGCAGTGCTTCCATTCCCACTAAAATGGTGTAAGCTTTTCCAGCAGCCTTTACGGCTTGCCGATGACGATGCGTCGGTCGACTTGGTAGCCGGGAATAACAGCACAGTAGTAATACGCGGCCAGCTCGCACAGAATGTCTCGGTAGCTTCACAGCGGAACAGGGGCTCCGTCATTCGGCTCAGCGGGTAGATGCCTCCGTCATTAGCTGCCGGGAATACCAGCACTTGCGCAGTACCGCTGAGGTTGTCCCACACGAAGAAACCGATGAACAGGTGCACCCAGAAACGGAAAGGTGTTTCAAACATGTTGACGGCTGCAGTGCTTCCATTCCCACTCTGACGGCTGCAGTGCTTCCATTCCCACTCTGACGGCTGCAGTGCTTCCATTCCCACGTATAGTAGTGGCAGTGGTGCACAGGATGGAATCCACACTGTTTACCATTTAAAAATTTAGGAAGCGTCACACTAGGGGTCCCGAGCCTGAAGAAAGTGCGGAGCTGAGCCGCCTTCCTTGTTTCTCTTGATTTTTTCTTTCTTTCTCTTCCTCTTTTTATCTAATTCTCTCTTTGTCTTTCTGTATTTTTATTTCTTCCTCTATCTACCCATTTCCTTCCTTTCTCTTTCTCGCTGGTTCTTTCTTTCTCTTTTTTATCCCTTTCTTTCTCTCTGTTTCTCTCTTTCAATGACTTCTCTCATTTTCTTTCTTTTTCTCTGTGTTTATATTTCTGTCTTTCTCTCTGTTTTTTTATCGCTTTTGTGTCTGCATCTTTCGATCTCTCACTGTATTTCTTTCTGTGTCTTTTTATCCCCTTCTGTTATTCTTCCATTTCTCTCTCTCTCTCTCTTTCTCCTTCTTACTCTCAGTATTTTTCTCTCTGTGCTCGTTTTTTTCGCACATCAGAGTTTTATTCCATCCCACGCTGGCCCAATCTGCGCACGCGTTGTGGGAGTGAAGCATAATGTGAAGAAGACGACGAAGAGGACGGAGAGAGAGTGGCACGGTTTAGGATTATAATTCTTGTGCACAACTAACAAAGTTTCTCCGAGCTTTAGAAACACCGCTGTTGAAGAGAAAGAATTCAACAACCATTACGCTATAGCCAAAAGCGAATTCTGAGCGCAGCTGTTTAGCTTGACATTCGGCAGCCCGAACACCTGGGTCTTCTCAACCACGGCGCTTTCCTTCTGTTTCGGCGGTGCGCACTTCTAGATTCTGGCGTCGGCGGCGTTAAGCCTCTGTTCGGGCAAGTCGTTTAGCAGCTGCGGCAGGCCACGCACTTCCACCAGTTGCGTCGCTCATCGTTCATAAACAACTGGCTGAGACTATTTTGTATATAGGTAGACGGTTTACATTAAGAAGGCAACGCTGATAGTAGCTTGGCGCGGACAACTTCGTGCGGCCCATTGCACATCAGCCACCGCACACCGAGCGTAGCACGACTGTCTTGCTAACCGGGAGACCGCGAAATGCAGCGCGTGCGCGCGTTCCACAACAGCCACCACAGACTGGCCTCAGTTCATGCTGCGCTTTATTTGCTTATATAGTATCGGTGGACCCATCGCTGCATACCTTAGTGATGACTTCATCGGTGACCGAACGATGGCGCGCACTACTGTGGCGCCGCGTGTGGCCGCTGTGGAACCTGTGGTCTCGCCCGTCTTTCCTTGCTCGTCGCGCTCTTCTCGCTATCGCCATCTTTCATCCTCCGCAGCACTCCGCGTTCTTTTGTCTTATTCACTATGCCGGTTACAACGACGGCGACGCCGCTCAACGCAGGAACGGGCGCCTAAGATGTGCGCTATAAAACGTCGGGCCTGTTCGCAAGACACTACACAGTCACCTCATAAGTAGTAGTAAGCGGCCTTTGGCGCCACATGCAAATACACTTCCCAAGTATCAATTTATCATCTTGCGATGTATATATAATTTTCCAAGTGTCTCATGTAGCGTGTCTGTCATTACGCGTCTTTAAGGCTACGTGCGCACCTATGTAGCCGCACACATTTAACAGAGAGGTTGTTGAAGGAGCCGGTAATTCGTGCTACGTCGTAAAAAAGCTGTCATCATGCAACGGCACGCGTTTTCTTCATCTTCTTTCCACTGAAGCTGTTTACTCTATGCGTATAACTTGTGCTCTATTGTGCAAAAAGCTCCCGGCGGGTATGCACAACAGGATTTGGGCAAGCCCACTACCCAGCACAGCCGGCGCGAGCGTCAAACGAAAACTCAGCTCGGCGAAGTTGAGCAGATGAAACTCGTGAATGAGAGATAAACAAAGTGGTAGAAAGAAGCAAATAGAAATAAACGGAATAATGAAATAAAAAGGTAGAAAGACAGAAAGCGAGACCAAAAAAAAAAAAAAACAGGCACAAAAAAGAGTTGGAAAACGGAAAGAGAAAGAAAGAGCGAAATAGAGGGAAACAAGAGAGAAAAAAATCACGCCTTTTCCACGAAGTGAGTGGTGATGAGTGGGCGAACCTCGATCGTTTTCATCCATGGCAGAGAATGTGTGGTCTGGAACGCGCTTATACTTCATGGTCATCAGCGTCATCGTCATCGTTATCACGTGTAGTGGGTACATTCCACTATACTGCGTCATCGTTATCTTTATCATGTTGAGTGGGTACATTCCACTATACATGGTTATCTACCTACTACTACTACGACAACTACAGAGGAGGGACAGACCCACACCCTTAGGAGCTTCGCCCCTAAAAGCAGAGAGGAAGGAATAAAAAGGACAAGCGACAGATTGAAAGCGAGACAGAAACACTGGGATGAAAGATAGAAGGGGCGACAAGGAGAAACATAGGTAGAAAGAAAAAGAAAGAGAAAAAACACAAAAAAGAGATACAAGACAGAGAAGGAACGAAAGTCAGGAAAGAGAAATAGAATAACCGACAATTATGATACTGCCTAATGCGAATTCTGAGCACAGCTCAGCGTTCAAGCAAGGTAAAATTTGTATTAAGTATTATCTTTCCGGAAGATATCGACTACGCCATCAATCGTAATTTTAGTGGAGTAGGATAGCACACACTACGCCATTATTCGTCCTTCTGTGGACAAGCGAGTTACCCGCTATGCATCAGTAAGGCATAATGTGCACTTTGATGATGGTGTACCTGGCTGATGACGATGAATTGTGGCTGAGCACTTTGCAGTGGATTGGAAGCATTAATACACAAACTAATTGCGCAAATAACATTGTGTGAGAACTGCTTATTTTTTACTCCTCTGTCACCAGGGTGTCGGAACGAAATGTTTTTTGTTACGGTTTTTTTTCCACCGCTTTCGTTCCACCGCAAAAAGTTCCGTTCCGTTTCTGTTCCGTAACGAAAAAAAAAAGTTCCGTAACGGTTCGTAACGTTATTTATTTGTATGCATATTTTGAAGTTAGAGTAAAGATAAAAATACACTAAAAGCTCATTAATTCGAACTCGGTTAATTCGAACTTACAGTTAATTCGAACTGACACAGCCCTACGTATTGCTATGGGGGAAAGCTCATTCGAACGCGACGGTATCTACAACGGTTAATTCGAACTATAGAGCCCCCCGGCTTTCGTCCCTTCTCGCTGAAATCGGCCCAGAATGATCACAAATCGGCCCAGAATGATCAGCCAAATTACTCATTACTTTCATCTGCGTAAAACAAGTGTAGTGATTGATTTCCATGTATGCTTTTATGGTTGTAAATGTCATCTGTGCGCTTGCTACTGCTGTATGGGTGGCTCGGCGCAGTCAGGCAATGTTTGTCTTTAGCCGTGTCCCCTTGAACAATTTCAGTATTGTTCTAAATAAACTAAGAAAGAGAGACTTTAAATTTTGATTGCATTAACTCCCCCCATGTAAATGGACGTGCTTTGGAGCACAAATAGCTTCGTATATTTTGGCATTAAGGCTCACTGCTCACGTCAGGGGCGTAGCCAGAAATTTTTGTTGGGGGGTTTCAACCATACTTTATGTATGTTCGGACGCGCGTTTCTCTGTATGACTGCGTGTATATATACGCAAGCAAAATTGAAAAATTTCGGGAGGGGGCGGTTGCACCCCCCCCCCCCACTCTTTGGCTACGCCACTGCCACACGTGAATGCGATTCGCTGCTTGTTTCTGGGGTATCACTGACTGATAAATAAATTCTGTTCGCTGTTAGAGCATGAAATTCATTTACGAAATTGCCTGCAACTAAAGTAGAATCGCCTAATTTGCAGGAACGAGTCTAGAGGTGGCTTCTCTGGGTTCTCTCCACACAGTGGGGGGGGCGATGTCTGTTCATTCTAGCGCCTGCCCGCTAATTCGAACTCCACTTAATTCGAAAATTTTTATAGTCCCATTAGAGTTCGAATTAACGAGCTTTTACTCTGTTGAATTTGTCGTATAATTACTCACGCTCCTCTTAAGAAAGTGGGACAGGGGTAGAACGCGTTCTTGCCACGTTCTTAAGAGGAGCCCAACTAACTGTACCACGAATTCCTACAAATCATCGCAAACCAGTGCCCTTCTAAGTTATAGCAGACTTTCTGAAAAGTGAATTACGAATATTTTGAGCACGCTCAATGCTTTGCGTCAAGGGAGTGAGTATGATCTTAGATGCAGCCCGTCATCGATTGTACCTCTCATATGCAAGACCACTGTTTTTATAAAACAAACTTGCGCGCCGAGAATGCCCTCTCCACGCTGTAATGTGTCGCAGGCACACGAAAGTCGACTTGAGTTAATATAAACATCTCTGGTTGCCACTGTTTTCGTTTTTCGCACAATTTCAACTCATATTTACTTTGGAATTCTTGCCTGAGGTATGCGCTAGTTCCATATAGTTCTGGACTCCGAGCTGTGCATTATTGCTCACGTTGCATGACCTCGGTTGTTCCGGACTGTCAAGTTTCCGAGCGAAACGAAAAGCAATAAAAAAATTTCGGTTTCACTCCGGAACGAAATAATAGATAACGTTTCGGTTACGTTTTCGTTCCGGTCAAAAATATCGTTTTTTTCGTTTTTCGTTTTCGGTTTTTGTTCCGTTCCGATACACTGTCGGTCACGCTGTATTACATAGGTTAACTCGACTCCTTGCCTGACATGACGCTTGTATAGGGCAAAGGAGTTTCAGGCACCAGCGTCGCTCTGTGGTAGAATACTCGACTGCCACCGAGACGGCCCGGGTTCAAATCCCATCCTATTCTGGGTTGATCTTTCACATTTTATTTTTTTCATGTCTATCGATTACACCACCGACGGCTACGGCAGCGGCGACACCGATGCCGCTCAACGCAGGAACGGACGCCAAGGAGCTGCGCTCTAAAATAAGGGGAAACAAGAAAGGTCACCCAGCTCCTCTCTTTCTGCCTGCTTGGCACCACTAGTGCGAAGCTTCCTTAATTTTTTTTTATGTGGTTGATGATGATGATGTATCGTCACGTGATCGTGACGCTGACGATGACAGCAGTTGGCGTTTTCAAGGTGAAACTCTTTATTTGGCCGAATTTGTGGCCGCGAAACGGAAACTCAAATTACAGCGAGCTATGCACGCTGTACAGTGACATCGGCACAAAAATTGATCATCGTTGGGATGCGCCGTCTTTGATACATTATGCGTCGAACTTTCCCGTCTTATCACTGGTGGTCGTGCAAGCTCTGGAATAAGCTCTAGTGTTCGCGCCTTGCGCGTAATCTTAGCAAAATGATCTAGTATAATCGTGAAGCTTCTCGAACCCATTGCTGACAGGCCTTATGGGCGTAAACCAGATACAGCCAAATCGGAGCAACAAACGCGTGGCAGTATTATCAATCATTATCATTATGTAGCGGATGATAATGATGAATTTTTGATGTGGTAAATGATGATGAAGAGAGCTTTTGTTGTCTGGGCAGCTTGAAAGTGGGCGGCTCTTACGCTACTCACATGGTGCCATGCCTAGCATGATTTTAAGCTTCTGCCGCGTAATATTACATCTCTTAGGACTACTTTTAGCTGGACAAGACGCCTCTATACGTGACGCCTCTATATAGTGACGGCCAGGCTTGTAGTGTGAACTAGGGCACTGCACGGGCCCGGGCCGGGTCGGGCCGGGTAAGTAATTGTTAGATCGGGCCGGGCCGGGCCTGGGTCAGGCCCGTATCAGGCCCGACTCTCATACACTGTCGGCAATGGCGCGTAATGCTGTTTGGCTTTGTTGTTTTTGGGCATTTAGCGTCCCGACCCTATTCAGGCTATCTGAGACGCTGCAGTGGAAGGCTCCGGGTAATTCAGACCACCTGAAGTGCATTACCGTGCACTGAAATCGCACAATACAAGACGTCGCGCATTTTGCCTCCGTCGGTATGTTACATATAATTTCTGGAAATTGTCTCATATATGTTCCCGCCATTATATTGAGTGAAACACGTACTTGGGTACCGTGTATCAGAAGAAATGGTATAGCTGAGCAGCACTGCGGCAAGAGTGAAGCAACGGTGCACTGCCCAGATTAGTGCATATAAGATGTGCCCATCGGTATCATGGGAAGCATTTCGAGTATGCAGCTACGCTCGCATGCCCGCCGCGCCTGCTTCCGCCTTCGTGATTCTGTAGACTGGTCAACGCGACTACGAAGATACGCATGTTCGGTCGAACACAAAACTACGAGACACGCAACCAACGCAACGAATTTTAAAAGACCGAGGATAGACAGAGAGAGGAGGCGTAGGTGCCGCGCCACCACGGCGCCCGTCTCCGTTGGCGAGCCACGGCGCCGCAGCGGCGCCGAACGCCGAACGCGTGATATGTACAGTCGTCAGCAAGCTTAACACGAACGCCCCGACGCATGACCTGGACTTTGACTGACGCCAGCGCGCCAGCCGCGAAGCGCTTGGCGCTGTTGCCGAGATAATACCTCGGTATGCTTGGATAGTATGTCGGCATGTATGGGTAACATATCTCGGCAACAGAACCCAAAGCCACGCGGCGCTAGCGTCAATCAAACTGTTTCAGGACACCCCGCTGAGCGTTCGTGTTAAGCTTGCCGACGACTGTACGGCGCACACGGCAGCGTCTTCATCACGGAAGCCAATCACGCACGCTTCACGAGAGTCACGTGATTCCTGCAGAAATATGAACTCACTCCCTCTCTGGCTCGACATTTGAAAAGGGGCCAAGTGGATAACCAGAGTCACGGTGCTGAGTGTAGTTCTGCAATTCTGTAAATGAACTGCTCGTTACATTAAGAAAACCTCAGCGTCACCGAGCGTTATTGACGTCGATTACACTGTTCATCGGCACCACCGGCTCTTCAACTGGGCTTGATTTCATAGCCTCATGAGTTACTAGGGCTACTTCATCAGTCGATGACATAACTGGAATTGACTCTGAGGTAAGTTAGCAGTTTTTAAGCTTTCTTCGCTCTACTACAGTCACAAAGCTTTACTATCACGGATGTACAGTGCGAAAGGAAAGTCCAGGACACTCATTTTAAGTTTGTAGACAGAATGTCGTCGTGTTTCGTCAGGTCACTAATTTCCTCATTTCGGTTTAATACGTCCGACTGAATTGCTGTGAATGGGTATTGGTTTCGCGCCTTGTACACTTTTTCTTTCTTTTTGCATTTTTGCTTTCTTTACCAGCTGTCTTACCGAGCGCCTCTTTTGTAAGACGCAGTGCTAAGGTACCGTACGTTACCACGCGCGCTTTCGTATTAATCTTGCGCTTTGTAGTGACTTTTTCTGTTGCAACACACAAATACAGTTAAAACTCGATTTAACGAATTTGAGGGGAGCCGCGAATTATTTCGTTAAATCGAAAACTTCGTTAAACCGAAGACGGTATTTCGCGGTTACTTAATTCGGTACATTCGATTATATGGTGTAGCGGCATCCGGAAAGCTACCATGGCATCATATTGCGTAGCGTAAAGGCGCGAAAAATGAAATAGCGGCCTTAGGAAACCACCGCCACCTCCAGGGTGTATGAAGCAACAAAAATTGTTAGCTTAATATAAAGTTGCTTCTCTCAATAAAGTTGCTTCTCTCTCTGTTACCTCAACAATGAGGGCCACAGGTGACAACATATTTATTTCCCAGCAAAGAAGTCGGTGATCTTGGCTTGCTTGCGTTTTGTTAGCAATGGCCACGCAGTTTAAATTGGACAAAGGTGTTCCGCGATGTTGCCGTTTGCTCGCAATCAATAACTTTGGGGCGTTATCTAAAAATAGACAAAGAGTGATCAATTCTCTATCTCATTTTCCGAAAAAAAAAAAAAAAGGTTTGTTAAATCGGGACGGATCTCGAAATTTGTTTCGTTATATCGAGTTAGTCAAAATACGGGACCCTACGGGTGTCTGAGGGGGAATCGGGGTATCTTCGTTAAAGATCAAGAATTTTCTACTAAGGCTGCGCTAGAAGGCATCCCGCGCCTACACGCACACGCACCTAGGCATTCGTATGTGTTCTCGGAAGTGCGACTTGCTCGCGAGCTGCACGTTTCAGGTTTGTTAAGCTATAGTTTATGCGGCTCTTTCTCCACCATCCTCTTATATATATTTGGGAGAAATAAAAGTTCGTTTCATTGACTGGTGGATTTATTCGTTTTAATTTTATGTAAGGAAATTAAGAAAAATATTCAATTGGCCCTGCTACAGATTTTTAGGTAACCGTAATATGACCTTACTATTGGACTCCCCTGCGTCACGATTTGTTTTCGGACACGTCGAGTTTAAGGAGAGTGACAAGTTATGCAACAAAGGTGTACTTTCTTCCTCCTTTAAGCCGGAACAAGCGACCCAGCCTGGCGAACCCTCCCAGGAGTAGTTAGAGCACGTTTTTTTTTTTTTCTCTCTCGTTGCATTGCGCAACAAACCAAGTTTGCAGGATATGTTCTGCTCTATTTACTCAATAGTCCCAGCTTGTCAGCAATTAATGTAAGCTCGACTATAAATGTCCGCTTTTTTTCCACTTTATGTGGGCGCTGTATGTTGTAGTCGTTCTTTGAAATGCAATAATAACATTGCATGGTTAGCGCTGCGTGCATGGACAGCCAGCTGTGCCTCCTCATATATCCCCCCTGCAATTCTTTCGCAAAAGTGTTACGGGCGTAATTAACCGATGGTAAACACAGTACCAGTGAAAATCGTGACACTGTCATAAGTTCTCACAACACTGTCCAGGAACTATCTTGTGCGTGGCTGGTATCTTCACTATAAGCGAAGATTGGACAGCGCCTCGTTTATGCTCAAAAAATAATTTTTTGAAATGGGCCGGGCCGGGCCGGGTCGGGCCGGGCCCAAACCTTTCGGGCCCGGGCCGGGTACGGGCCGTATTTAAAAACACCGGGCCGGGCTCGGGCGGGCCTGAGCATGGCGCTTTCGGGCCGGGCCGGGCCCGGGCCGGAAAAAGCCGGCCCGTGCAGTGCTCTAGTGTGAACTCCATCTTTAGCTACACTATCGTCACTACAACCAACAAAGCCACACGAGAACACCAAGCAGAAAAAAAACTTGAAAGATGTAGGGGTTTCATGGGGAAGAACCAGGTAAAAGCCGAAATGAAGGTGCAGCGTCCCACCACGGCTCCCGAAATGCTAGAAGGCCGTCAACACAACGTCAGTGGCATGACACATTTTAGAAGCGAGAGTGACGCATTTTCGATTAGCCCTTCTCGCTTACTCTAGCGATCATGGAGGAAGGAAGACTGAGGAGAGGCCTTTACGTCACGTTTTGGGAGGCCGGATGTGGGGGGAGGGTACAGATCTCCTCCTCGCAAGGTTTGGCACGCTTCGGCGTGCTCGCGCATGCGCATCTGGCGCCGGCGAGAGGGAGGCGAGCCGCGCGAGCGGATAGACGAGCTGGAAAATTAAGCGAAACTTTTGTGCCGATTAAGAGCGAACGTGCTGCGATACTCGCTTGTAGAGTGCCTGGGTGCCACTCGCAGCCTGATTGCGGCCCATATTGTGCATCTACAATAAACTTGCAGCTTTGCACTTTGTGTTTAATCCGCTGAATGCAAGACAGCAACGGTGCGACTCGGCCGGATAATCGCCACGGACAGGCCGTTTTTTTCTGCAGATACGGTAAGTTCGGGGTACGGAACACAATGTAACAGTGAAATCTTATTTGGTCGTGCTATTTATATTTGACAAGACGAAGCGCCTCCGAATCATTGTTTGCCCGTGTGTGTCACGATACGTTCTCACGAGCATCATTCGCAGCAGCGCGGGTCGGCTGACTGCGACCATATCGTAAAACGTAAACGGGATGCGATTATTCAAACAATAAATCGCCTTACCTGTGTCGAACACTATTGGGTCAGGCACGTCTGTAATTCTTGACTCTGGAAGCTTCGGTGAGCACATTGGGCCCCTGCTTTCCGAAGCTGTGACCGTCGTACACGGGAACGGGTCACCACCGCCTATCGCATTAATAGCCGTAGGCGCGGCCGTTCTCGTCTTGGAATTCTAGCCTTCCATCTCTGAGGCACGCAATAGCACAGTGCCGAAGGAAAACAGCGAAGGTCCGGCGCTAACCGTTTTCGGAGGAGCGGTCGCGGGCTTCGAAACAACCGCTTTCGACCGCAAGCAATATGAACTAAACTCGCAACCGTGAATACCAACGCTCACTGTAGGCTTCCAACACACTGCATCATCTTTGAAGTGCAACAGCTGCACAAAAATGCGCGTTCGGAACTCCAACCGACTCTCTCAACAACGCGGTCGTATGGGTGGTGAGGCAGACGACACGAGACGACGGCGTGAACAAGGAATCCCACAAGCCCCTGCAAAAGCACGTGACTTCCGCCACACTTTTCGTTCACTGCAGCTCGGATAGAGGGCCTCTCCTTAGCTTTCCTTCCTCCATGCTAGCGATAAAAGCTAAATGGAGGAAGGCTGAAAACATGAAACTTTGAGCAAGCCATGTAACCAGTGGTTTAATTACTACCTTAAGGGCCCGTTATACGCGGGGTTGTTTTTCGAAAATTTTGCAGTATATATAAAAGAGAAGAAATGTATTCCAACTGAAACGACGTGTTTGTGATTTTGGGGATATCATGATATCATGATGGCATTGCTTATTAAAGAAGGGATACTATTACAGAAACCCCGAAAATACAAATCACCTGTGCTTTACGTGATATTACTGACAACGCTACTGAGCGTGAAACGAGGCCGTATCTGAGCACCGCTCCAGCGATAACTTGGTAGCTATCTACACGCCACTGCTCCCCTTACCAATGCTAGAAGGCTGAACAAACAAATGGATTTGACTGATGGGACATATTTTATCATCGAAGGTGTTGTTGGTTGAGGTCTTCCCAGGACTATCGGTGTAACGCCGCTTGCAACTCCTTGTGGGTACATGCCAAAGAAACTGGGCAAGCCACACAACGCATCTCAGGCTCGCTAAAATGAGCCTGATTGGCGTAAGCCCCTATGAGACATGTGCCACATAAATGGGGCAAGGTCCGCTTCTCACCTCCGGTTCACTAAAGACGACAAAGCTGTCTATATTTAGCCTAGTGGGTATGGGCCACCGATATTGGGCAAGCGCCGCTATTCACCTCGGGCCACTAACACTGAAGACGCTGTCTATACCTAGCCTGAACACCTCACTGACTCCGTGGTATGCAATAAAACTGAAATCGGCATTCATTGACCAACAATAGGCCAGGCCGACGTACGGAATCCAGGAAACCCGGTGGTGCTTGAGGAATGTCCAATCATGGATCATAGAGAGTTTTAGAATACCGTACGCAAAGCTTGCGGGTGTTGTTGGCGTAGCGTTAGCGTTTGTTGCTTAACGGGAGCCCGCAAGAGGTGAGCGTACGACGCATGAGCAACCCAAACGCAAAGCATTCTGCTGCGCTGTTCTAAAACTCTCTAATGTCGTGCGCTCTCCGCAAGAAGAAGCTGCTCGTCGGGAGCGTCAACGAGAATTGGTGCTTGAACAGCAACGATGACGTCATTCTGGTCCAGAAGCCCGTGCAAAAGATGCCAAAGCCATGCGCAAGAGGAGGCCAGATGATCCAGAGCTTCAAACGAGAAAAGCCTAGGGTAGGCGATAACGGCGTGCATCGAACCCTGAGATGATGCACGAAGCGAGACGAAGCGAGAAGCAACACGAAGCGAGAAGAACACTTGGTTGTTTCATCAGCCTTCGCGCTGTCAAGTCAGTAAATTCAGCCTAATTTTAGCTTATCCAGCTGTGTTTCGCAAGGAAGAGCGACTGGAAGTGAACTATATTTTTCATCCAGAATGCATCAAGGTGGAATACACTCCTTTCAGATAAATTAATGCATTTTCCTCATGCTTTAAGCAGGGTTTCTCGCCCTTTCATGTTAATTCAGCATACAGATGCCAACGCGGAATGGAGAAGACTGTATGAGAGGCGTTTCAAAGAAGCTGAACTTAACTGTTATGTAATTATCATCGGCAATAAACACTGGTCAACCTGTCATGTTTACAGGCATAGACCTGAACGCTCTATCCTGATACTGAATTAGGCAACAGACCCTAAATATACCCTGGACACCGTACTAGCATATACTAGTCCGTGCACAAGCAGGAACAGCTATTTCGAGGAGTGATTCCAACTATAATGGCTTAATGTGTGCCTCAAACGATTAAACGCTGCGAACGATGCCAATTGCTATGTACCTCCAACAATTAAATCTCGTGAATGACAAGCTCAGTTCCCCCATTGCTCTTTTTAATTGAAGCAGGTTCTTCGGGACCTCCGTACCACATTAAACTTTTATATTGTTTGATAGCAGTGCCTATTTTTAAATGAAGCAGGTTCTTCGGAAACCTCCGTACCACATTAAACTTTTACATTGTTTGATAGCAGTGCCTCTGTGCTTGTTGGTAGTGCCCTCTGCGACATACCGAGTTAAAGACTTGTTTTTTTAAATGATCAATCGGTAAGTGTGAAAGAAAGTTGGGCAGCTTCATACTACGGGTTCCACAGCCTGAAGGATCAGCGGAGCTCTACGGCCCTGCTTAGCCTACTAGCTAAGCCTCGCCTAGATATTGGAGCTTCAACTTGCAACGTAAGTGCAGAGAACTTTTGCCGTAAATAGCATCTGTTAAGCAGCAGAAATTCTTACACAGGTAGACTTCTACACGACATGCACATCTCTTCTACAGTACTGAAGGCAGAGAACGAGAACAGATAAATTATTTGAGATAACAGCGACCGCGGACACTGTACTTTCGCATTAGCACTTCTGCAGCACAATCGCATTTAGCCTTGCAAAACACAATAGGCGGTAATAACCGGCATTTACTTGAGGGAACCTTACTTATTTTATTTTTATTCAACAAATTATTTTCAAATGGAAAGAAATGACACATACATGAAGCCACCCACGTAACCAATATTCAATGCATTTTTATTTATGTGCACTGCGTAGCGTCAGTGTAAGTTAAATGAAAATACACTATAAACAAAGTTCTGAAATACCAATGAATCCACGGGGTACATGTTTGCGCTAGAATGACCTCTGAGATGAAAATTGTTGAACTTGAAGCTCTGGAAGTTAGGGCTGCGGTACCTTCATGCTGTTTACAGAAAACGCTGCCAAAGGAGAAATTAAGAAAAATATATGTATATCCTGAAGCTTTCATTTCAAGCCTGTGTGGAGTCCGCGCATGACAAACTCCTAAACTTTTTTTCGTGGGAGCGAATAAAATACGAAATGTAGGTAGTATTTTGACCAAGTGAATGTCATTCATTGGGTTACAAGATCCAAACTGCCAAGAGAGTGGGTTGATTACAATGTTTCATGATTACTTAAGAACATTTCATATTCTCAGAGTTTTTGTAGAAAGAACACACGTCTCGGGGTATTGACGGTTTCTTCTACAAACTAGACAAATTAGATTATCTGTAGGTAAGTAAAGTGTAATAGTTCCACTGAATAAATTAATCTTCCGTTTCTGTTTACTTTTGCACGTCATACGAGGTTCATTTCGTTTAGCTGGGGCCCCGCTCAGTAAAATAAGGTTTAACATTGAAGAGTAAATTAGAGAAGTACCGCGTGAAAGAAAATGTGCAAATAGAACCGTAAAGTAAGTGTCAATACGTGTCTTGACGCACTATGGAGGTCAATATAAGAGTGTTGAGAACTGTAAGACATTCGCTGTGCGTTACGACGACATACTTATTTATGGTAATACTTTTCCAAATTGGTAGTGCACTGATAGTTTCGTAAATGGTGGCGTTTCTGCATTATTCAAATTATCTACTTAGCCATTTATTCTTTGCGAATTTGCTGGTGTTACACAGGTTTGCAGCCCGCTTTCATGGTGTTGGTGTTGGAATAAACCACTTGCCTTTTTTTTTAATTTATTGCGGTGGTTGCTAAGTCCTGCAATTCACTCGCCCGTTACAACTGGCTGACCATTACCTGGTTTTTCATAGCTCCACCTGTTACAGCGTAAAGGAAATTACGCTTATTCGGGAATTCGTGCACATATAATGAAGTAATCTTGTTTTTTGTGATGGAGCGAGCCAGCAGACGAACTACCTCACAATCCTCTCAGCCTAGTTGTAACATACAAAAAAAGATGCGACTACAGAACATTCAAATGTC
>JALIZH010021905.1:0-24305 GCA_030522465.1 Rhipicephalus appendiculatus | reverse complement strand
CCATAGCGAAAGAGGCACACGACGTTCTTAAGAACAGGACCATAACTACGGAGCAAGAATTTTTGAGGAGGAGAAACTGCGCTCGCTCGGGCGTCCTAATAAAGTCACGAAATCGGGCACAGCACTGACGCGCCCTCTGTCGTGAGATTCCGCTAGCGGAGAAGGAAAAAGGCGCTCTCACCGCGCTCTCCGACGAAGCTCGTCGGGTTCAAGGCCATTCGGCGCCGATCCGCCGTTCGCGCTTCACGTCAGAATGGGTGTGCTTTTGTGCGTCCTCGCCAGCTCCAAATTTAAACGCGACAGCGTTGAAGAGCTCGTTTCGCGGAACTGCCGGCGTCGACGTCGTTGGTTGTGAGCGAAAAATCAGCGTTGTCCGTGACCGAGAAAGATGCAAATAAAATAAGAACCACAGGCACAGAGCCCCGTATTACGCCTTTCAACCTCGCGGACGCCGGTACTTGTTTCTTAATAGTTCAATGCAGTAAACTCATGGGAAGAGGAGGTTACAGGGCACACAATCTCAATTTCTTCACCCTTCCAAGCAGCGGGCATGTTTGTACCTTGAGCCACCGAACTATCTGTCCTCGCATGCGCTTTCCGCACTTCACGACAGGTCCAGTTCGTTCTCTTTCTTGTTTTCGAACAGCAGACAAGTAGCTGGGATGGCGCGGAAAGATTGAAGGCACGGCGTCTGGTAACAACACTGGCCGTTTCTGTTTGTCCAGGAGAACTTCGCCACCAAATTCGCCACAATAGCGCCGCTTGTCTATGTCGCTGTTCGAGAAGTGCTTCCGAGAAGTGTACGAGACGTCTGCTCTCAGTCTTTCCTCGCACAAAACATTTCCGCCGCATCCTGAAGAAACACTGGTCAGCATCTGGAAAGCACTCTCCTTTGTCGCGGCGTGAAAAGTGCGCGCGCAAACACCGAGGAGTCGGCGTCGCCGGCGCAACGCGCGGAAGCCACTGAACGCGCTCGAGACACAGAAAGCCTGCAATGCGCAGCAGCTTCTTGGAAACTTTCCCTCCCAAGGCCACCTACGCATGCGCGCGCTCAACATGCGAGCGAGGAGCGAGGGACGCGTGCCTGCGGGAGACGTCGTCTGCTCAGGGGGCTTCGTTTCAAGCGCTGTACGGTCTTTAATTCTGGTAGTATCAATTAGTAACTGCAGCTGAAATATTTCTCACATCTACCGATTGATGTTACAGAGAGAAATCTGAAAAGAATTTCAGTGTACGAGGCGCTATCATTATTTTTATTCGTCGCGTCCATAGAAGCGCATGTAAAAGATGGCAACACGCCGAAAGCGTCATCTGTCGAGCTTCGGCGTAAGCCGCATTCCTCGTGACGCTATCGCGTCGCGCGCTGCCGCGGCGTGGAAGTTTCTCCTCCTCAAATACTTCTTTCTCCGTGACCATAGCTATGCACATGATCACTTGGTTCCCAGCATACCTAGGTCAAAATTTGGACTCGCTCACCAACCTCAACGACATCGCCCCACTCCCCAAGTGCGCGTACTAACTCTCCGCACGGGAGGAGAAGCCTTGTCACAGAGCAGGGTTCAAGAGGTCCGAGACACTTTATTCACATTTAATGAATTCACAAAAAGCACTTCTATCTGGGAAAGAAGAGTATTGCCTCCACCACACAAAAAGCTCACGAGACCACAGGCGATGACCCTTAGGATGCTACAAACTAATTCTTATCCGAATCTCGCTTTCATGCACTGTCTATTCCCAAGTGACTTCAGCTCGCAATGCCCTGGCTGCGGGGGAACCAGTGGCGGATCCAAGGGGGGGGCGCGGGGCGATCGCCCCCCCCCCCCCCCCAAAGCCTGTATCACCCCCCCCCTTCCCTTCATTGCCTGCGTCCACCTCCTTTGCCAGGTTGCCTCGGCTATCCCTGCCCAAACCACAGAGGAAGCCGAATGCCTTGGGCGTCCGCTTCCAATGCGGGAGCTACCGGACTCGATTCTTAGTGCCGCCGGACACCCGCCGGTTTTTCTAAGGTAGAAGAGTTGCCCCGGCATGACAGTCCGTGTTCTGGGTACTCCATTCTCGAGATGGTGCCCTTGTCTTTCCTCCAACTTCTTTCACCTCATTTTCCTCTTCCCATCTGCTACTTTAGTGCTCCTCCCCACCCCTCGACAGGAGGGTTGAGGTGTCCTCCTTTGACGAGAGACAGTCCCGTGCTTTTCTACAATCTTCTCTATCCAAGAATTTCATCTCCTCAACCCCTTTGCTACCTCAGCAAAAGGGGGTGGCAGCTTAAAGAAGCATTGACACAAAAATTTTGCATCTTGTTTTTTCTACGACCCACTTATCAAGGATAGAAAGCTCGTTTGCTCGAGCGCGCGACGGTTAGTTATTTGTATTTGTAGACTGTTTTGTAGCGCCCAGTCGCAGTTTCGGTTTCAGAGAGCGCCGAGTGCAGAGTAGTTTTCATGAAAACAGAGTTCGCTGCGTGAGCACACACAAAACCGCGTGCTAATGCGGGGGTGGGGTGGGGGGGGGTGCAGTGGGAGTGCGAGGCTAGCCCCTCATACATACATAATAATAGGGGAGGGCGGAGCTGCGGCGAACCTTCGCCCCCCCCCCCCCCCCCTTCTGAAGGGGAACCCTGCGCTCGCCTATCTGCGTGACCCCCAAATATGCGCTGTCGAGGCAAGGCCGCCAGCCTTTGTACTCCCGTGCAAGTCTGTCCCATCTTTCCTTTGAAAAGGTCTGCTAGGAGAAAGCGCTCGCATCGGAATCGTGCCAGCTAGCACAAACTCGTGGCGCAGCTGGTGGTTGGTTGGTTACACGTAAACCAAAGGAGCTTTTCGCGTGAAGTGGCAGGACACAGTGGCGGATCCAAGGGGGGGGTGTGACTTGGCGATCGCCCCCCCCCCCCCCCCAAAGCCACCGACCTCGCCCCCTTTCCCCAGGACTATCTCGACAGGAATTTTTTCGGCACGCGAAATTTTTTAGGCCGCTGCCGCGGCCTTGGCTGTTCGCGGCGACATGCACCCATCACTTGCCATCTGCTTGGCGCGAGCCGGCTAACCCCCGCCTTTTTGAAAGCGAGCTAAACAACATGCGTGCCATTATGCACCTTCAGACAGAACTGAAATGTGTTTCCTGCTTGAGCATGCCAACGATGTCACACGGGCAGGGGGCATCCTCCTGAAAATCGTTTATGAGCGGTGACACAATACAAAGAAGCATAGGCGTGCGCACGTGGGCGGGGGGGGGGGGGGGGTGAGGTGCAAAGCCAGCTACGTCGTTAGCTCGCCATGGTGAATTCCGCCTTAGTGTAATTTGATTCGCCGATAGTGCGGTGCAGTGTAGTCTGGCTATGGGCACTGTTGGGACTCCGGTGCGGTGGGACTTATTTTTCTTACACCGTGGTGCAAAAGACAAGTGGGTGGGGGCGTTGGGGGGGGTGGGGGGGGAGTCAAAGACCTCGGAGAAGGCGGCTGTTGTCTCGAACCCCTACAGGGGCTAACGCCTGCATTCAGGTGAAGACATGATCTGTATCGATGACAGCGTCTCCAGCGGTGCCTTCTCACGCCGTCAACGTCGCGAAAGGGGTGTTCGTGTTACCTCCGTAGTGTTCCATCGAACCCGTCCACGGCGGCATTCCTGGCTCGCTCTACCACGCCGGCAAGAACCCTCCAGGAAAATGCGGTGCTCTGTTCCCTCCGTCCATGCGGAGATCCTTAAGGGACTGACAGGTTCACGCACAGTGGCGCCTGCTATAATAGAGAGTTTTAGCAAGTTCCGGAAATACGGCACGTACGGTGCGCAAATACGGTAGCGTTCCTTCTTTCCTTCTCTCTGTGCCTTTGCGCTCCCCGTTCCAGTGACACTGCGTCCTTCGGCGTAGGTTGACAGGCAACAATCAGGCGTGACAACCCCACAGCAACTTTTGGGAAAGCTCTTGTGGTGTTGTGGTGCCTTCCCGGCAAAAGGTCAACTAGAATGAGTTGAGCGCATACGAGGACATGGACAGAAGAAGGAGACATACACACACTGGCGCTCCTCGTATGCGCTCAACTCATTCTAGTATGACCAACCAACAAGCCCGCATCGCCACCCTCTTCAAAAGGTCAACGACGGGGAAAGGGAGAAGCAGTACCGTCATACGATAGCGTATTTCCGAAACTTGCTAAAGCTCTCTCTAATGAATTCCAGAGCCGGTCGTAACAGCGCCAACCAGCCGCGTGATACTTAAATCGTGTTCTCCCCAGCCGATTTAACGAGCGGAGTCTTTTTCTTTTTTTTCTCTTTTTTTCGGCGCTCATCTGAGAAACCGGAGCTGATCGCGGAGGCCACAAACCAGCTATAAAGAACTTGGTGCGGTGCCGTGTGGCATCAGCGCAACTTCTTTCTCCAAATCGTCCTTCAGAGCATCAAAAGGGGTTTACTGCGAAGTACTTAACTATCGTCGATGTGTAGTGTTAGTTGTACAAAACGCTTGTCACAAAAGGGAACTCGCATTCCAGGAAGACGCCAGCGCGGCCACACAGCGTTTGGAAAGGGTCCTTTTTGTATTTCCCTTCGCATTCCTTGTTTTTGTTTTTTTCTTCTTTCTGCTTTTATTATGTTTGTAGTAAACAGAGAAGCTTAATCTGGAAGAAAGCTTCCGTCTTCATGTTTGTTGATGTGTTCCCCCTCTTGCTTCGCGTTATGCCACTTTAGCAAAACTGGAAATTCAACAAGCCCCTAACCACTAATCTACTACGTAGAAGCAAGGAAGGAGCATTCCTTGCTTTTTTTAGATACACATGCCTCTCCTGCTCTGTTAGTAGTCCGTACTGGCACGGGTTGCCTTTCAGTGTCAATAGATGTGGAAACCATTCAATATCATTCGTCGTACAGACTGTTCCAAAAGACAGCAACACAGGTCACCATCAGTGGCCACATGAAACAAAGATTATTCCCGAAATATTCACAAAAAGGGGATCAGCTTTGCTGAGCTGAAGCGATCCAGACGAGAGGGCCTGCACTGTTGACACGCTCGGCCCTTTCTTGAACTACGTCTCCAGGTGCAGGGATCGGTCACCATGCGTCTAGATGACTTCGACGATGTCTGGGGTGACTTCGAGCATTCCAGTGCTTTGTTTCAGGGAAGGGTCGTATGACTTCACTAGCTGCGAAGTAAAGTCTGATTTTTTTTCCAAGACAGAACACGCAATTGTGAAAAGGGGGAGAGGAGAATCTCCTGCTCCACATCTCTTTGCCCCTTTCTGCTTCCCTTTGCACACATTTCCCAACGAAGGCTTTCTTCGATCATCCGCGACGACGATTAGGCGCCTTTTTCTTCGAACCACCACCACCACAAGGAGAGAGAGAGAGACACACACACACTGAGGTGCCACTTCCAACAATGTTTATGAAAGGCTTCTTGGTCGCCGCCAAGGTACCCCTCGGATGAGTGGTTTTGGGGAAAGAGAAGAAGGCGCTGTTTTCTGTCTTCCAGGTGGGGGACACGGCTAAACGCCTACCCTCCGAGCAGCTGTGAATAATGCGTGACCGTCCTGCCCCTCCGATGGTATCCTCGTGAATTTCATTCGTCGAAGAACGACACCATATGATGGAACGTAGAACCACACTCCAAACATTTGCCCTGCCGGTGAAACTACGCTATTTACCATCTGCAAGGTGGCATCAGCTACAGCGCGATGTCGACTTGCTATGCTGTTGGTTGCTCAAAGAATGTTGCGAAAGGGAGACAAGCTTTTTTCTTGTTCCACGAGGAAAAGAATTAAACAAAACATCAAACGGCGAAGGAGATACCTGCGTCGTATCAGGAGAAAGAACTTTACCAAGGTAGGCCTGCGACGTAAGTCGATCATTACTGAATTTTGTATCGTGTGAACCTGCTTCCGCAGTTTTTTAGATGAAGCTGTCTTGATACTGCTTGATACCAATGGCGTCTCAGTTGAACAAAACAAGAAGCAACGTGGCATTAGCGGCTCGGTTTTCTCGGACGGTTTTCGTAACAATGATATCGAGATCGTTCTAGCCGGTTCGCCAAATATTTGAAACCGGCGATAGCCAATTGCAGCAAAATCCTTAGTGTAATAATTTTCCATTTCCGAACATTTACTGCATGCACGTGCGAATACGATTCACCAGAGTCCTTCCTAACGAACAGCGGTTCCTCACTGTCGCGTTTAAAAACAATTGCCCTTCAACCTTAATCTCGTTAATTTCACCATCGTATGCGTATTCTAACAGAGGTGAAAATTTGGTCAAAGATTCATTTTTAAATCTCACGCTGAAATCTCCACGCGTGACGCCAGGGATTTCAAACGGCATTTTTCGTATTTTGGCAACATTGAATTAACCTTCCTGAAATTGGTATGTTATGTCTATGCCCCTCGCAGTACGATGTACTTCATTTTAGCGATTGCAGCAACTACGTATGACCTAGTAGACGGCGTCAAAATCTATGAAGTAAATTTCGAGGTAGCGTCGTTACCCACATTTTTTTTTTCATGCGTTTTCTCGCGGTAAGAGTGGTGTTTTGTGAATTTGTAATTTACAAATGCGCGAAAAAGGATCATTTTTTCTTGTTGTGTCCTAAGCGAAGGGCTGTCCAATGTATCTTCGCCTCCTCGCCCTTTGCCCTTCAGTTACTGCGGGTTGCGCAATACCCCCCCCAAAAAGGACGTCCCTGGATGGATCCGCCCCTGGGGGGACGTGCGATTTAGAGCACATGCTTTGGCGGTGCCCCTTGTTACGTGGAGATAAAGACCTCACAGAGCAGAACTGGAGCTCGGCCCTCAAGAGCTCGGAATATCAGCATCAACTTTGGGCTGACCAGAGAGCCTGCGATGCGGCGGTTAGGCTAGGTCTAACTGTCCCCACGTGGGAGCGGCCCACAGTGTCACCCTAAGGGGTGGCACTTCTCCAGATCTTTAAATAAAGTTCTTCGTACCGTACCGTATATCCCTGCACATGAATGTCAATGTAACATTGCATATTTCAAGGGGGCTTTATTATATTTTGGTCACGTTGGCTCAACAGAATTTCCTGAAACTTGGTACGTTAAGCCTTTGTCCCCCCTTTGAGGACAATGTACAGAGGGGTTCAATGTTAAAGGGAACATCGGAGCGCGTGAAGCCCGCTCGGCGCCACCTGCCGGCCGGCGGCTGCAACGAGTTTAGCGCAGGCGCAATGCGCTCTGTGAGGGGACCTATTTTCTCGTCCGATACCGTGTGCTGCCGCGCGTCGAATCGTCGCGAAGCAAAACGTTCACGAGACGAAAGAGCAGCGCTCGCAGTGCTCACTGCGCCTGCGCAGAACTCGTTGCAGCTTCCGGCCAGCGGTGGCGCCGAGCGGCCGCCACGCGCTCCGATGTTCCCTTTAACAGTGGACCCCTCTGTACTTCATTCTAGAGCACTGCACGGGCCCGGGCCGGCCCGAAAGCCGGGGCCCGGCCCGGCACGCGGGCCGGGTCGGGCCGGGTAAGTAATTGTTAGATCGGGCCCGGGCCGGGCTCGGGCCCATGAGCTTCGGGCCTGGGCCGGGCCCGGGCCTGGGTCAGGCCCGTATCAGGCCCGACTCTCATAGACTGTCGGCAATGGCGCGTAATGCTGTTTGGCTTTGTTGTTTTTGGGCATTTAGCGTCCCGAACCTATTCAGGCTATCTGAGAAGCTGCAGTGGAAGGCTCCGGGTAATTTAGACCACCTGAAATGCATTAGCGTGCACTGAAATCGCACAATACAAGACGTCGCGCATTTTGCCTCCGTCGGTATTGTTACATATAATTTCTGGAAATTGTCTCATATATGTTCCCGCCATTATATTGAGTGAAAAACGTACTTGGGTACCGTGTATCAAAAGAAATGGTATAGCTGAGCAGCACTGCGGCAAGAGTGAAGCAACGGTGCACTGCCCAAATTAGTGCATATAAGATGTGCCCATCGGTATCATGGGAAACATTTCGAGTATGCAGCTACTCTCGCATGCCCGCCGCGCCTGCTTCCGCCTTCGTGACTCTGTAGACTGGTCAACGCGACTACGATGATACGCATGTTCGGTCGAACACAAAACTACGAGACACGCAACCAACGCAACGAATTTTAAAAGAACGAGGATAGACAGAGAGAGGAGGCGTAGGCGCCGCGCCACCACGGCGCCCGTCTCCGTTGGCGAGCCACGGCGCCGAACGCCGAACGCGTGATACAGTGGCGTAGCCAAGGGGGGGGGGGGGTTGGGGGGTTCAAACCCCCCCGAAATTTTTCAGTTTTGCTTGCGTATATATGCACGCACACATACAAATGCACGCACGAACATACATAAAGTATGGTTGAACCCCCCCCCCCCCCCCCGAAAAAAATTTCTGGCTACGCTAATGGCGTGATATGTACAGTCGTCAGCAAGCTTAACACGAACGCTCCGACGCGTGACCTGGACTACTTTGACTGATGCCAGCCGCGAAGCGCTTGGCGCTGTTGCCGAGATAATACCTCGGTATGCTTGGATGGTATATGTCCGCATGTATGGGTAACATATCTCGGCAACAGAACCCAAAGCTACGCAGCGCTAGCGTCAATCAAACTGTTTCAGGACACCCTGCTGAGCGTTCGAGTTAAGCTTGCTGACGACTGTACGGCGCACACGGCAGCGTCTTCATCACGGAAGCCAATCGACGCACGCTTCACGAGAATCACGTGATTCCTGCAGAAATATCAACTCACTCTCTCTCTGGCTCGACATTTGAAAAGGGGCCAAGTGGATAACCAGAGTCACGGTGCCGAGTGTAGTTCTGCAAATATGTAAATGAACTGCTCGTTACATTAAGAAAACCTCAGCGTCACCGAGCGTTATTGACGTCGATTACACTGTTCATCGGCTCTTCAACTGGGCTTGATTTCATAGCCTCATGAGTTGCTAGGGCTACTTCATCAGTCGATGACATAACTGGAATTGACTCTGAGGTAAGTTAGCAGTTTTTAAGCTTTCTTCGCTCTACTACAGTCACAAAGCTTTACTATCACAGATGTACAGTGGGAAAGGAAAGTCCAGGACACTCATTTTAAGTTTGTAGACAGAATGTCGTCGTGTTTCGTCAGGTCACTAATTTCCTCATTTCGGTTTAATACGTCCGACTGAATTGCTGTGAATGGGTATTGGTTTCGCGCCTTGTACACTTTTTTCTTTCTTTTTGCATTTTTGCTTTCTTTACCAGCTGTCTTACCGAGCGCCTCTTTTGTAAGACGCAGTGCTAAGGTGCCGTACGTTACCACGCGCGCTTTCGTATTAATCTTGCGCTTTGTAGTGACTTTTCTGTTGCAACACACAAATACAGTTAAAACTCAATTTAACGAATTTGAGGGGAGCCGCGAATTATTTCGTTAAATTGAAAACTTCGTTAAACCGAAGATGGCATTTCGCGGTTACTTAATTCGGTACGTTCGATTATATGGTGTAGCGGCATCCGGAAAGCTACCATGGCATCATATTTGCGTAGCGTAAAGGCCCGAAAAATGAAATAGCGGCCTTAGGAAACGACCGCCACCTCCAGGGTGTATGAAGCAACAAAAAATTGTTAGCTTAAAATAAAATTGCTTCTCTCAATAAAGTTGCTTCTCTCTCTGTTACCTCAACAATAAGGGTCACAGGTGACAACATATTTATTTCCCAGCAAAGAAGTCGGTGATGTTGGCTTGCTTGCATTTTGTTAGCAATGGCCACGCAGTTTAAATTGGACAAAGGTGTTCCGCGATGTTGCCGTTTGCTCGCAATCAATAACTTTTGGGGCGTTATCTAAAAATAGACAAAGAATGATCAATTCTCTATCTCAATTTCCGAAAAAAAAAAAAAGGTTTGTTAAATCGGGCCGGATCTCGAAATTTGTTTCGTTATATCGAGTTAGTCAAAGTACGGGACCCTACGGGTGTCTGAGGGGGAATCGGGGTATCTTCGTTAAAGATCAACAATATTCTACTAAGGCCGCGCTAGAAGGCATCCCGCGCCTACACGCACACGCACCTAGGCATTCGTATGTGTTCTCGTAAGTGCGACTTGCTCGTCAGCTGCACGTTTCAGGTTTGTTAAGCTATAGTTTATGCGGCTCTTTCTCCGCCATCCTCTTATATATATTTGGGAGAAATAAAAGTTCGTTTCATTGACTGATGGATTTGTTCGTTTTAATTTTATGTAAGGAAATTAAGAAAAATATTCAATTGGCCCTGCTACAGATTTTTAGGTAACCGTAATATGACCTTACTATTGGACTCCCCTGCGTCACGATTTGTTTTCGGACACGTCGAGTTTAAGGAGAGTGACAAGTTATGCAAGAAAGGTGTACTTTCTTCCTCCTTTAGTCGGAACAAGCGACCCAGCTTGGCGAACCCTCCCAGGAGTAGTTAGAGCACGTTTTTTTCTCTCTCTCGTTGCAGTGCGCAATAAACCAAGTTTGCAGGATATGTTCTGCTCTATTTACTCAATAGTCCTAGCTTGTCAGCAATTAATGTAAGCTCGACTATAAATGTCTGCTGTTTTTCCACTTTATGTGGGCGCTGTATGTTGTAGTCGTTCTTTGAAATGCAATAATAACATTGCATGGTTAGCGCTGCGTGCATGGACAGCCAGCTGTGCCTCCTCATATATCCCCCTGCAATTCTTTCGAAAAAGTGTTACGGGCGTAATTAACCGATGGTAAACACAGTACCAGTGAAAATCGTGACATTGTCATAAGTTCTCACAACACTGTCCAGGAACTATCTTGTGCGTGGCTGGTATCTTCACTATAAGCGAAGATTGGACAGCACCTCGTTTATGCTCAAAAAATAATTTTTTGAAATGGGCCGGGCCGGGCCGGGTCGGGCCGGGCCCAAACCTTTCGGGCCCGGGCCGGGTACGGGCCGTATTTAAAAACACCGGGCCGGGCTCGGGCGGGCCTGAGCATGGCGCTTTCGGGCCGGGCCGGGCCCGGGCCGGAAAAAGCCGGCCCGTGCAGTGCTCTACTTCATTCTTGCCGATTAAAGGGCCAGTAAACAACATCGTGGGTCGAAGTGTGTGACGAAGTGACAACTGGGCACTTCTATTATGTGAATATGCTGCCGCAAGAATTGTGCGAGTAAGTGCTGCGATAAGAAGTTACACTCTGTAGAACAACCGTCTTCGGCTAGTTTCGGTTTCTTGCTCGGCCTTCTAAGTTCCCACCTTCCTCTTCAGCGAAAAAGGGTTGGCGTAGCATTTGTCGGGACTATGCCTCCTTCGGCCACGTAACGTGACGTGAGCGATTACGTCATCGACGCGGAGCCAACGACCGAGCAAGGCTTCCTTCACGTGTTGCTCGTGTCGGGTGCGGGAGAGGAGGTCGAGTCCGGCCGTGGCTGTGCACATTGCCGGCGCGAGAGTCACGAGACAAGAGTGGACATGTCGAGGCGTGCGCGCCCACCGGCTCGCGGCTTCTCCCCGACAGACGGAGAGAGGTGACGCGGGTGAGGAGAACAACGTCCGCTTGCTGTGACGACGGCCGTGTGAGGAGAAAAAAGCAGGCGCTGATTGGTGCTTTGCTTGCGGCAGCGGCAAAAATATCGCAGGGAGCAATTCGGTCGGCGGCGGAGAGAAGCGTTGACGCTCCACGGGAGAAAGAGAAAAGCAGCGTCTCGGGAGCGGCGAGTGAGAGAGGGCAGCGCCGGCAAGTGTTCATACTTACGCTGCTAAGCGATTGCCGCAGTGGAGGAAGCGCGGACTTAGGGGGCAACTTTGCGTTATGCGATAGAAAGAAAGTAGTAAGTGATGCACGCAAACGCCAAGCGAGGCCAAGATTCGCTTGCACTCCCCTCCCCCCCATGTTTTCGGTGAGGGAAGGGTCCTAATTTTAAAAAGACTCTTTCTTGGGATACCTAACCGGAGAAATTTTGGTCTGTCTGTGTTTAGAAAAAGTTTATTTCTTCGTGGTACGTGAACACACAAACAACTAAGTCTGTCTGCCTGTTTCTCTGTTAGTCGGCACGTCACACGATTCGGCTAGCTGGCCAAAGTTTAACCCCCCTGCCTTACGACCTCCAATCTTGACCGAGAAGCATGTGTTCAAACGGGTGAGCGTGGGCAATTAAAAATCAAATATTACGCATACCTGAGGCACAACATCAATACCTTAGTACTATTCACAGTGTTCCTTTAAAACAAAATCTATATATACGTAATTATAAAGATCCTAGTGTTTATTACGCGGCGCTGAGAATGCGCCACTGTGTACAAAACAGGTCTCCGCCCAGTGATTTAACGACGCTGTGGTGCTGCCACCTGGCAGCAGCATAGTTCAACACAAGCCGATGTTCCCCGGTAGCGCTGTAGATGGCGTTCTCTTCTGTTTTATCAATGCCAGCCAGATGCGGCTGATTCATCGAAGAGCGCTGTCTCAGGCAAGGCAAAACATATGTGGCCGCTTGATGAAATACGACCCACTCTACAAGACATGATCAGAGAACGCAGAGAAAAGACCGACGACCAAATTTCAGCGGATAAACGCCGGCGTCCGTCTAAAGGCCGAACCGCATGGCGCGTTTTTCGCGAGCGAAAAACGCGACGCGCCGAGAACGCCCGCGCTGCCGCGGTCGCGGATGCACCCGCATGGACAGAAAGCAGCGGCGTTTTCGCGCCGCGTTTGCCGGGTGTCTAGCTTTTCGTCAGAAGCGCACGCCAACTTCAAAAGGTTCCGCCGAGATGCGTGGATGTCGGCGCCGTCTGGCGGCATTGGAAGAAACCAAACAAGCGTCTTCACCCATAACTCTGCTTGGCGAAGAAGCGGTCGACGCTACGCGCGAGGCGTTTTTTTGTTTTTCTACCCCGAGTGGAGAGATGCCGCGGCGCGATTTCGCGATGGCGTTCGTCAAAATAACGCCCGCGTCTCTTCGACCACGCGCCAAACGCGCCTGAAATCGCGCCATGCGGGACGAAACGGCGCGATTCCGCGAAGGCGTTCGTTAAAAAAACGCGCGCGCCCCTCCAGCCGCGCGTCAATCGCGTCTGAAAACGCGCCATGCGGTTCCACCTTAAGCGTGCCCGGAAAACGTCCGAAAAAACGAGCCCAGCGGCTAGCCCAGCTATTAAATTGTGGTACTCATGCCGCTCATGCAGTGCAGTCGGCACAAGACTATCGTCTTTCGACGACATTTGCAGCGAAGCACGCAGATACGCGGCCAATTTTTCGACTCCTCTTCAGCAAGTTGCACCTTCAGCTAGGTGCAACTCGCTCATCGCCCAAAGAAAATTTAAGGTGGCGTTGGCGGGTATCTTTACAATAGTAGAGTGCACTGTAACAATTGAAATCATCATCCCCTTTTAATCATAATAATTGTGGGGGGTTTAAATGAGTACTGACACGAATTTGAAATATTTTTGGATTGTCGCTCCAAATAAAAGCACTGGTGCCGAGAACCCTAAGTATTGCGGTGCTTGGAAATGCACCGAGTATACGTTTAATAGGGCTACCTTAAAGGGGCCCTGCAACACCTTTTCAAGTAGCCATGGAATTGATTCACTAAAGGAGCTTATTGCCTCACGAATTCACCGCCGCAAAAATTTTTAGAATCCGTCCAGTACGAGTGGAGTTACAAAGGTTTGCCGCACGCTGCAATTGCATTCTCTCTTCTCTTGTCCCGACGAAAGCGCTGGAAGCTAAGCAGGGAGGGATGGCACGGGGAAGAATATACGTCACGCGCGCCTCGTGACCTTGAGCACTTTTTCTCTTTCTTTTTCATCGAATACGCGGCTTCTCAGGGCGATATCGCGCGCGCACGCGTGGACAAGTCGCGACCTCCCGCGGCGGCCCGAGTAACTACCGAGTGCGCCATGCTCAAATCAGCCAATGGCTGATACAATGGCCGTGACGAGTGATTTTTGAGCTTGCAGCGTCATTTGTCGATAGAAGAGAAAGCAATTTTTAGCTGACTTTGAGAATTTATTGTGAATTCCAGGCCGCGTGCTGCGCTATTATATTTGGCTCGCGTATTCTCGGGAGCCTCGGCTACCGATCGCCAGCGTTTTCTGACCGTGCTCAAAAGGTGTTGCAGGGCCCCTTTAAATAAACAATTTCGTTTTCGATATCGAGGGGCGGCGTGTCAGCGACGTGTCATGGCAGTGTGACGTCACGGGGAGACAGCAACTTGCAACGTACTAGCGACAAATCCGTCATTTGCTCGTGGTGCACGTAAACAACGATGAGTGTATTATCGTCTAGTGACCCAGAAAGTGATTTCTACGATTTAGGCTGCATGTAGGACGCAGAGTTCGCAAACTCGGTGGAACTGTGTTGACTCGTCGCGATAATTAATGTCCATTGCGGTGGGACTGGCTTGTTGATGCTCAGCAACGAAAACTTTAAAATCAAGGTAAAATATTTTATATATGTTGTCTGACTCTGGTGTTTGGGGAACGTTAACACTGCACACCAAGGAAACGAGAAACTCCCTTTTTACGATATCTCAAAATCGTGTCAGTGCTCGTTTAAAGTCCCAAAACGAGGATATTATTATGAGGGACGCTGTAGTGGAGGGCTCCGACACTATCGACCACCTGCGGTTCTTTAACGTGCCCCTAAATCTACGTGCACGGACCTCAAGCATTTTCGCCTCCATCGAAAATGCGGCCGCATTGGTCGTGATTCACCCCCGTATTCATAAACGCTTCTTGACTTGAACTTGACTTGCCACCGCCTCAAGGCAGCGCGTTTGAAACGCGTTTGTGCTGCCTTGACACCGCTTAAAGACAGCGCGTTCGAAACGCGCTTTAGCTGCATTGAAGGCGGTGGCAAGTCAAGTTCAAGTCAAGGAGCGTTTATGAATACGGGGGGTCAGTCTCGCGACCTTCGAGTCACCAGTCGAGCACTTTAACCACTAGACCACTGTGGCAGGTCATACTTTTAGATATGAAGCATCTTATGGCGAAGCTTAATCCGGTGGTGGTGGTGGTGGTGTGCCGCGTGGCCTCCCTTACTGCGCATGCGCAAAACCTTTCAAAAAAAAATAATAAATTAATTAAAAACCTCCTTTTCCCCTCTCTCTCCTCTAGGCATCCCTCCCCGCGGCAACCACACCCTCACTGCACATGCGCCTCCCCCCCACTCTCTCCCCCTCCTACGCTCCCCCCCCTCTCTCCTCTAGGCATCCCTGCCCGCGGCGTCCACACTCCCACTGCGCATGCGCGTCCCCTCCTCTCCTCTCCTACGCTCCCCCCCTCTCTCGCCTCGCGACGCCGACGCAGGCAGCGTCTGCTAGCGAGTTTCTTGGTTGAAAAAACCGACTGCTCGCGCTGCACAGCCGTTCACTGGCCACTCCGTATATATGGCAATTCAGTGGCGTAGCCAGGAATTTTGTTCGGGGGGGGGGGCTCGCATGTCAACACTATATATATATATATATATGGGTCATTCCATATCATGTGTACCAGGTTAATTTTCGACCATCTCCGATCACGCTGGAAAAAATCATGCAGGTATATGTGAATGTGAGAATTACTAATTGAGACTTTATATCTCGCAAAAAAAAAAATATGTGTTTCCTAGAGGGCGCTTCAAATTTTGGGCACCCAAGTGAAACTGTGTCGCGCTAAATAATTTCTAAAATATTATTGGTTTGACCAATTAATACGAAACAACTTTTTCCTTACTCTCAAGGCGTTAGTCTTTCATAACTATGATAGTTTATCGATTTTCGTCCTAACTTTCTTTATTTTAGGCCTTGGCGAAAAATTGCAATATGCTGCATATTTAGCGTTTTTTATAAAAAGCACACATTTTTTTCGCGAGCAATATATTGACATTATGTGTTTTATTGGTTCCTATATTAAATGATGAAAATACTTCAGGAGCGAATGAAGAAGAAACATTGCCAGAATATTGTGACAAAGTTGGGGAAAATAGCATTTTGACTCATTGCGGCTTCCCTTTCACAATTTAGCAGTCCGAGTAAAAATATGGGTTATATATTGTTGCATAGTATGCTTTGTTGATAAGCTATACAGAAAGTTTCAAAAGAGTAGTTTTTGTTTTAAGGGAGAAAAAAAATTTTCCAACTGAACAAACACAAGGTAGTGGGAAGTTTGCCTTTGCCTCGCCTTCACTGCATAGCACGTCAGCGCAAGATTCCAGCGGCGGCTTTTCGACAGTGAATAATGCAACTCATACGACTGCTTGTCACTTGTTTTAGTAATGCTGCTGTATACAATGTCAAAAATGGCTATAGTGATAAAATTATGAAACGGTATCTTCCCCCCTTGGACCATCAAAGGGCAAGTTCTATACAACCGCTTCATAGTCCCAAGGGGCAGAATTAAAATGTAGTCGATGGCCTGCAAGACAGTATTAGGGCGTCGTGTTTGGCTTCTGATAATTAATGCGCATGGTCTTAATAATAATTAACGACATAATTAGGGTATGAGTTAGGCTGGCCACCGCGGTGGTACAGTAGTTACGGTGCTCGACTGTTGATGCGAATGATGAGGGTTCCATACAGGCCGAGGCGGTGGCATTTTTATGGAGACGAAATGCTCGAGGCCACTATAAGTGCGCGAGCCTCCTTGATTTAGGTGCTTGTTAAGGAACACAAGCGCTAGAACTTTTCGTAGTCCTCCACTACGAAGTGCCTGATAACGATACCGTGGATCTGGGCGCGTCAAACTCCACAAATTATTATTAGTAGTAGTATTGCAAAACACCGGGCTAACTGTGCTCGAAATAACAGCGCGGTAGAAATGGAACTATTCTAGCCAGATCATACATATGTGGCGCTTTTCTTCTAAAAAAATCCAAGTCCGCTTTAACTGAAACTGACAAAAAAAAAAAAAACGCACTTTTTTGCTAAGGACAATATGGTCGGGCCAGCTCCAACATTTTTTTTTGGCCAGGGCGCTCATGTCACCAAAATACCTCAAATCTATATTGCGGTTACAATCTATGCAGCCTACTATCGTCAGTATTCCAGAGTAAAATTTGTATTTGGCTTTTAGAGATTGTAACATTTCACTTGGGCATGACTTAGCTCGTAAAAGAAGTCTACATCGCAGCAAATGAATGCTACAGCAATATTTTGAGACAACATTAACACCATGCTTGTGCTTCCGTCGGTGCCGCCTTTTGTTGCATTGGAGTAACGACGATAACTAGACTTGTAGAGCGAGTGGTCCTACCAAAAAAGATGCGTACCATTCTGGACTGCCGGCAGCGTTTTGTCGGTTTTGGCATCTTGAGGGCCTTCAGAAAAATGCTTGGTCGTTTGTTTGTTAGTTTATTTATTTGTTTGTTTGCAGCCTGAAAACTGTTTCAGCTCTTCTTCATCTTCTTTTTTAGCTCATTTGATTTCACGCCATTTCGGATCGCTTCTTCTTCAATGAATAAAGCGGTGCCCAATATCTTCATTTCAGTTGTCTTCTATTTCAAATATACCGTCAGAGAGTTAAAGAAAGCCATGATATGCAGTGCAAAGGTTGTCGAATGAAAGCAATATAGTAAAGCTACTAGGACCCAAATAAAACAGATTGGACCCGGTCGCGTTGGTTGTTTTGGTCGTGTTTGTTGAAGCGGCAGATTTAATGGATCTGACTCAGTTTGATCCAAGCAGATAAAAGATTTCGCTGATCTTTTTTTTTTAATTCAAAACTGACTTCCTGAGTTCACGTTACGATGAGGAGTTGTCCCATTTTGATTACAATTTGTTTAAAAGAGAAATATACTTTGACACGTTTTATGTTCCCGTAAAATTTAGCCCTTTTGTGATCTGGTTCTTTAAAAAAAAAACAAAAAAAAAACGCCACATATATAGCACAAGGCAGTCATCATGCTTTGGCCGAAAAAGGGCTGTTCGAAGCACTATCATCGTTTGAAGGAAGTAATTTTGGCAAAGCAGGATTGCTAGTATATTATAGTCTCCTTAGCGTCGTCGATGTGGATTCGCTTCTCGGACAGGCAGAAAAATTTGGATGTGTTCCTAAGATTGACCTCAAAAATGTCAGCTCACTGGCAACACTGAATACATTAGAGCAACTTTGAGGTCAGAGTGGTCAGTTAAAGAGTGAATCAAGGGTGCTCTCCCCCCGCCCTTACTTTTTCACTGGGTGGATGCACCTAGCAGCCCGAATTAGTAGATGCCTTTTGTTCTAAGAATTTAGTGCACTGCCGGTACAAAACACGCGGCCCGCGGACCCATTGCTAGCTGCCCGCGCCTTCAGACAGAATAGCCTTGTGAGTTTACTAAATAGTATTCGCGTTATTTTCTCGCCTACTACGTATAATAGCATAGCTCTTTGTTCAGGCAAGCTATGGAGACGGGACTGGTCTCAAGTGTTTTTTGCGTGTGCACGAGGCACCCCATGCGCTCATGATAAGTTGCAACATCAGCGTGAAACGAAAACTCCCGTATTTCGCAATCCGCGTCCAGATTTTAGTCATTCTGAAAATCAGTATCCATATGTTTTCCGAGACCTGAGGTCAAATACCCTTCTGAAATGACCCATGCAGGAAATGATTTCTTTATTCTTTCAAGAGGCAACGTTTGGTGACAATTTAATTCAAACTCTCTGTCCCCCCTCCCCCGGAATCCACCATCTTCACTGTCCTCCCAGCGATTGTGGTACTAAATTTTCGTTACTGCGGCCCGCTAGTTGAGGTTTGTTGTAGGCCCCTTCTATATATATTAATGCAGAGCGTCCTGCGTGTCAACAATAGTTACTCCTTCGCGGTGACACGGCAGTAAAAGGCACCACGCCTTCTTTTGCAGAATATTTCTTACGGCATCATGCGCTGCACAGCCATATACAGGACCGCCAGTGGTCCGCAATGTTCACACCGAAGTGTCTTTCCGACCGCGAAAATTTTTTCTGGATTTTTTCTAAAATCATCCTCGATTTTAGAAAAAATCCAAGGCGATTTTCAGCGCTGCTAGCTCTTTCGGTCGGTGATACATCACAATACGAAAAAAATTTCGGGGGGGGGCTGAAGCCCCATAAGCCCCCCCCCCCCTGGCTACGCCCCTGACCTGCAAGGTGGTGCCGGTGGGAGATTTCTCCTGTGCGTTGTTGAACAATTAAAATTCGCAGCGTGCGCGTTAACTAAAAGCGGACTGCGGGTCTCTGTATCCAGTCGGAGTCTTCTGTCTCTCACTGCAAATTAGCAGCGATTGGCATGTTCCAGTAGGAAACACCGCTCCATCACTGCGTGCTTTGCGCCTCCCCAGTTTTCTCCCCTGCGCAACGCTGCGATGAGCGCCAGCGTCAACGTCGCCGCCAGTGTAAGCGTTAGCGCCCGCTGCTTCACATCTACACATGGTTCCCTTTAGCGGGAGATGGTGTAATTTTTTTCCTAAGCACATGTTTTAATTGCGTTTACGATCCACCTCTTCTAAAGCAAGGATCTCGAATTCACCTCAGCCAGCGGGCATCAGTCACGAAATTTTGTCTCCCGCAAGTGCCGGGGCGGGGAAGATGATTGGAGAAAGGCTTAGGCGAGGGCGGGGAGGGGGGGAGCTTGAACAAAATGTTAGCTAACGTTGCCATTTGAAAGAAAACATTTCCCATATCTCCTATAACGTTCACTTTTGAAGGGGATTTGACATCAGGATTCGAGAAACATATCGATACTGATCTCCATAATGGCTGAAATCTGGGTGCCGCTTCTGAAATAGTTTTTGTTCCACGGTCACGTTTAAACGCATGACGACCTCACGGAGTGCGTCAAACGCGCAAGAAAAAAAGCTTGAAACCAGTCATTCAGTGCGTACTTATTCATGAACGTACTTACTAATAAAATAAAACTCACAGGGTCCTTATGCGTCCGCCTCAGTCTGCTCGAAGAAGAAAGTCATCTTTTTTAGGAGCAAAGCTCCTTAGGCCGGCACGACGCCGTCGCCGTTGAAGCTCCCTGGCACGGCGCCAGCTGTGGCGTCTCCCCCTCACGCGGGAGGGTAAATGAGCTTTATGAGCGCTGGAGCGCGGATGGCGTCCGCACGATGCGCAATGCGCGAGAATACGAACGCATGCCAAACGGAGGCAGATTAGTCTCCCCCTCCCTCTGACTCTGCCCTCTCCCCTCAAACCGTCGAACGCGCGAAACCATAGCTTCACCCTGTCGTCCGCCCAGTGGTTCGTCCGTTGCCCAGACGAAACGCCGCGTACGCCCCATTTCTGAGGAGCTTCGCTCATCGGTTTTATTCGTACACGGAACAACTGCTAGTTTTCTTCTACGTCGATGTATTGAACTTCTCGTGCATCCCTCCGAAATCTTTCTGCAACTAACGTGGTCTCGCAATGCCTCCAGAACCGGAAGCATTGTAAGCTTTCTGCACCTCACCTTGTTTTGCGCTGCCTCTGGGATTGGCCCACCTTTGACCTAGCAATGATGTCATGTGATGACGTCAACGTCATGATGCAGTGATGCGTCAGCTGTGGGACGCCATGATGTCACAAATTTTGCCTATACAGGATTTTATATTATGCTCATGGGCGTCGCCTTCTTAGGCAGATAAGCGATAGTTTTTCCGCTTTTCTACGTCGTAACGTGAAATGATCGGGGTCATGAAACGTTGAATGTACTGGCCCAAGCGTTTTCGTGTGTGCGAGTTCACCGTAACACTTTGTTTATTTGATGCGGATACAAAACTGCAGCATTGTCAGTCCAAGATGGCGGCGCTTGAGCGCGTCCGCAAAATGGTGTATATACGACGTCATGGTGACGTCATGTTGACGTCACCACGCTGACGTCACATGGTGATATTATCACGTGATAATGATTTTTTTGCATTACTCGTGATGACGCCACCTTAAGGGCGCTGGACTTCGCGTTTGATGAAGCATCTTAGGCTTTCATCTTAAAGGAGTCCTGACACGAATTATAAAAAAATTCGAATTGTTGCTCTAAATAAAAGTACAGGTGTCGAGAAACCTAAAAAAGTGTCGTAGTGCTTGGGAATGCAATGAATATATTTTAATACCGCTACCGTAAAACAGCAATTTCGGTTTCGGTATCGAGGGGGCGGCTTCGCAGTGACGTGACAGAGCATTGTGACGTCACGGGAAGACAGTAACTGCTGACATACAAACGGCAAATCTGTCATCTGCTAGTGGTGCACGTAAACAACGATGAGTGAATTGTCGTCCAGTGACCCTGACAGCGATTTTCGCGATTTAGGCTGCGTGCAGGACGCAGAGCTCGCAAACTCAGGAACTGTCTTGACTCGTCGGGGGGTAATGTCTATTGCAGTGGAGCTGGCTTGCAGATGATCAGCGATGAAAACTTTAAAATCAAAATACAATATTTTATACGTGTTGTCTGACTTCGGTGTGTGGAGAGCGTTGACACTGCATACCAAGGAAACGAAAAATGTCATTTTTGCCATGTCTTCAAATCGTGTCAGTACTGCTTTAAAAAAAATATGAGGTAAACACAGTCACGTGCAGGCCGGGCCACTAGCGAAAGGTCCGCGTGCCGTGTCTTTCAGTTTCAGTTTCAGTTTATTGATTTCAAAAAATGTATTACAAGATCAACAAATATACAGGCGAGGGTCCCAAAGTAAAAGAACTGTAGTGGGACCCTCGGTTAATTATACAAGCATTGAGGGTAATAACTAACACAGAAAGTGAACAGGATTATTGGCAAAATCAAACCATATCGGATACAACGTTAACATTCAGATCAGTAAAACATGAAAACATGAAAAAGCGCAGCAAGAACAACCCCAAAGTACAAGTAAAAAAAGAGAAGAAAAAAAAAGTCGATTTGACAACAGCCATGACATGCGTACACTTAGTGCAGGTAGTGATGCCTAAGGTCATTTTTAAAAAGTGCAAGGGAAACACGAGATTTGATAGCTGTAGGCAAGTCATTCCAAAGTGAAATTGCAGTGAACGCAGATGTTTTTTTTGCCGTAATTACTGTGCACTGTAGGTAACAAAAAATTGTTATTAGCTGCAAATCTCGTCACGTTTTTATTCTGCAATAAATCATATGACATGAATGGAAGCGTGAGGTTGTTATGAAGCAGCTTGTGGAATAAGACGACTATGTTGAACTGGAACAAATAAGTTACAGGCAAAATATTGTAAGAGTGGAGTAACACAGATGCATTGGATTGTATGGAACTAGCAGTGATGATGCGTATTGACTGATTTTGGATATGTTGAATTGATGACAAGTGACAAGTGTACGTATTTCCCCATAAAACGATACCGTAGTTAATGTGACTATGAATGAAAGCAAAATACAATGCTAGCAAAGCCTCACGAGAAAAAAAAAGGCGAGCTTTGATCAATGCACGGATGCCAAACGAAGTCTTATGCTTGAGATGGTGGAAGTGACAGCGAAATGTAAGGTTAGGGTCAAGATGTATGCCAAGAAAAGTGACATCATCGCAAGCGGCTATAGAATGAGTGCCAAGTTTTAGTTCGGGAGTAAATGTTAAGGACCTTTGAGCAGTCTTAAACACCATATATTTTGTTTTTAAAGGATTAAGAACCAAGTAATTATTGCTACACCAATTCATAATATTACTCAATGCAAGATTTAGCCTTGAAGTAAGAACAGTAATGGATTTATCGGATGAAGATATGGTAGTGTCATCGGCGTATAAAATGCAATGATCGTGATTGGAGGAGTTAAGAAAATCCGGAAGATCATTAATATATAAAATGAAAAGCAAAGGACCTATAACTGAGCCCTGTGGTACACCCCTGGTTAATACATTTAGTTGCCGAGAATGTGTTCGCTACGTGTACTGTATATTGTCGGTCAAGTAAATAGTTTTTTAAAAATGTTATCGCAGGACCGGTTATGCCGTAACACTCAAGTTTATTAAACAGCACGTGATGGTTAATCGTGTCAAAAGCTTTAGTGAAGTCTAAGAAAACAGATCCTACTAAGTTTCCTGAATCGATGCATTTTTTAATGTAGTCAGTTAGAGACAGCACAGCTAGATTAGTCGAACTTCCAGGGCGGAAACCAAATTGGTTATTCTTTAACAAATGGAACTTTGTAAGGTAGTTATTAAGACGTTTAACAAATAATTTCTCAATGAGTTTACTAAGGCAGGAAATAATAGTAATTGTACGATAATTAGTAACTATTTGTTTGTCACCTTTTTTAAAATTAGGAACAATCTTGGCGTTTTTCAAGAAAGAAGGGAATAATCCGTGTTTAAACATCAGGTTTATAATATTACACAGCGTGTCTGAGATGAAACATGCAACTAGTTTTAAACGTCTCACAGATATGCTATCTAAACCAGGCCCAGTATTTTTAAGATTATTAATCGTGGAAAACACTTCATCTGGTGTAACAGGTAACAAAAAGAATGACTGTGGCGTGCGGCGTAAAGTGCTACGCAACTGCGCGTGTAGGTTGTTACTAGAATAAATGGAAGAAAAGTAGTCCGAGAAGGCATTCGCTATTTCATTTGGCTCCGAAAGACTTTCATTGTAATTTATTTTGGTAGGGGGGGGCATCACCAGACGACCTATTAAGAAAAGAGTTTAGCAGCTGCCACTGGTTCTTGGGGTTGTTCTTATTCTGTACGAATTTACTTTCGTAGTACCTTTTTTTGCCTGTTTAAGCGATACGCTCAATAATTTACAGTAGCATCTATATCGTTTAGCAAGTGCAGCGTTAAAGGGCTGACGTTTAGTTTTGAGACCTCTGTTCTGAAAGGGACCCTGAAACGGTTATTTGAAGCTTTGTCAGCGTTTAGACTAGAGCATCATCGAACCATTGGCACCACGAATTTAGCGGCACGCCGTATACCAAGGCGGCTACGGACAATTATATCATACCCTCCTTCTCACCCCTGCTTTGCCTCCTCAACTCATGAGACATGCTGACATCGCTGGTGATCGCAGAGCTCACGTGAGCACACTCGACGATTTGAGCTTCGCCCAGTGATGACCTCCGAGACTGCACGCCGACAGGTTGCGTGCAATCTCGGAGACCATAGCCCCGGTGCGCCCGGCAGCACGCACGCCGTCTGGCAACAGAGACATCGCGGAGTGGTTGATATCTGCTCCGACAGGTGCCGCCACCCTACCAGCCAATTTTTCGTGAGCGCTCACCGCAGCCCCAATGACGTCGTGCGGACACTGCATGTCGTACTGACAAGGGGCGGTTGAAAACGCGTTGGGCTGAGCCGCAGTGATCTGCAGTGATTCGCGGCTTTATAGCGTTGTAATAAATTACACAGTGTACGCAGAGAACTTAAATTAGTCTATAAATGAGCCTTAGGACTTGGTCTACTGGCCCAATGTGTTTGTACAAAATCGTCCTAACCGTTTCAGGGTCCCTTTCTGAAGGACAACGCTATTCTGCTATACAGTGGAGCACGAT
>JALIZH010021904.1:0-19827 GCA_030522465.1 Rhipicephalus appendiculatus | reverse complement strand
ACTGCACGCGCAAGGTTATAACACATTTTCTTTTCAAGGCGAGCAGAAGATTCGTTTAAGGTGACGTTACAGCATTCACAGTCAAGCCGCTACTTTTATGGCATCTGTAGACGGATACAGACCAGCAGCAGATCGGCAAACACCCTTAAAAATAACAATTTCCAATGAGCGGCAGCGACCGTTTGTAAAGGCGTCGTGGTTAATTCCCTACCGCGACATAGCTAATAAAGTAGCTTATAAAGGCTTCCTCCAAGTGGGATTAACTGCAAAATCATTACAAATGGTCGTTGCCGTTTACCGGCAAGTATGCCCTATGGCTTTGTTTTTTTGCATTATATCGTAGCGGACCAGCTTCATAGAGGCAGTTACATTGTCTGTATATTTTGCATAGCCACTCAGCGCCGGCTCATTTGATGGTGGACTCTGCGGTGCTGGTACATTTGAAGCGTTCAGCCATGGAAAATATTTTTGAAGCTTCAGTTTTCGCAAGATTTTCCATGGGCACCTTGCGAAACATTTAAAAAAAATATTAGGAATGACGTTGCAGCTTGAACGGAAACATGGTAACAGGGAAATCACGCCAATAGTGCTTTTCCTGCACCTCTGCCGCATATGCCAAATTTTGTAGCAGCACCTCCTTGTTATTGCCAAAAGTGTTCTCAGCAGACCAGCGGCGTTTTGAAAAGCATTTCAATTGTGCCAGCTTCGTAGGGGTGCCATCTTTCCCCAGAGAAATGTGAGTTTCCACCTTGTATTCAGCAGTGGGCAATGGCATCATCGCCTGACTGTTCCCCCACAGTATATATATACCCTATAATGCTTGATTTATGAAAGAGCCCAAGAAACAATTTCTTTTTTCATTGCTTAGCTTTATATTGCAACCTGTGCCTAATTCCACAGTTATCTTAAACGCAACTGCAATGCATACTTTTATTCTCGTGAATTCGCGACAACCGGCACTTAAGCCAATAAGTGGCTCAATGCAGGGATGTGTTCAAGGCAACACAACTGTGGATATCGCCGCGTCAATAAAGGCGCATCTGTTGAAGGCGACTCAACTTAGCGCCTCTGGAAAACATTTATTTCACCGTAACTCAATCCTGCACGCAAAAATCTACAGTCCATACATCCTCTACCCAGTAATTAGAACAGCCAACAACTCCCGATAGAGCGACATGAATGTGACGGTGCTGGGAAATTGATTTAGCTCACCACGAGACAGAGCCAGTCCTTTCGTAGGATTTTTCTGCGTCGGAAACAGATTGCTCTGCTCAGTCATGTGATCCATAACAGTCTCGTGAAGAGATTCGTTGAAATATTCGATAGGAGCTTGAACTGTGTCACATTGAACAAGAGCGATTTTCCAGTTTGGTATTTCGCTCTGCTCTTGAGATTTTCTTTTTTCATCGCACTGCTATTTTAGAGACAGTTGGTTGATTGTCTTCATCCTCACTGCTCGATGAAGACACTCGTCCTTGTGCATGAGGATCGGGATCGATATCGTCACCTTCGCTGTCACTGAAACAGCTGTCGTTACATTTATCCTCGGGTGGCAAGCGGTGATGAAGCCCTTTTTTGGGGGGGCGAAGCACCTTCGGGTCTAGGCTTGTCCGTTGTAACCAGTATACGCCATGACGATGACGCTGATGACGAAGAATAAGCGCGTTAACACATGCAAGGTACACACTATACGCCATGGCGATGACGCTGAGGACGACGAAAAAAGCAGCGCGTTAACACAAGGTGCCTGATGACGATGACGACTATAGAACATTCTCTTGCTGTCATGGATGAAAACGAACGCAAGGCGCGGGAAGCGGCGGTAAAACGCCAAACATGCCAAGCGGACTCGGAGTTGAGGGCGCGGGAAGCGGCGGCTCGACGGCAACGCCGACATCAAGCTGCTACCCCGGTGGCGAGAGCGCGGGAAGCGGTGGCCTAAACGGCAAAAACGGCTTCTGCAGTATATGACGTCTCTATACCCTCTACGATGCATTTCATATGACTGGAAACAATCAACAACCACCAGGGGAGCGTGCATAGACCTCGTCTTTGCCAACTTCAGGCTAGGTCCGATCGAAGAACCATGGCTCTACATTTCAGGACCACAAAGCAGAAATAATGAAATCAAAATGAAATCCACAACTGAACATGACTTACCATTTATGTCGAATAAACATTGTATATAACCGTAAACCGAGCTTTCACTCATTTACGTGCGTGAGTGGGCAATGTCACGGGTGATTTACGGTAACACCGAACGATCCCACTGCTTCCCCCATTCATCATCATTCACATCGTGGGGTTGCGGTGATTTTTCATGAATTGAGCAGACGTTCATCATCTGCCAATAAATAAGCGAACTTGTCATACCGGCAGTCGCCACTGACTGGCTAAAATGACCGTATGTCGCGAATTAGGCGACATACCACAGCAGCTAGGATCGTACAACAAAAAACGTACTTCGATACAACGTAACATGTCGTGTGCAACCTTTCGGGTGTGTACTCACCATAAAGTTTTTTAGTAGATTGAACCTGCTCACGCAGGCACAAAACAACGAAGTGAGAGCTGTTCCACGTGCTTCACGTTCTCTGGCAACTAATGCACAACGCTCGTTTAATTAAACGCTCGTTCGTTCCTTGTGAAATGTCTGTGTCTGCTCTATCAGTCCGTCAGACATCACTACACGTTCAACCCCGCACAGGTCGACCGGCCAACAAAAATTTAAAATGCACCACTTCGTGGCCTTTCAGGCGTCGCGGGCCTAAGCGTAAAGCGGAAGCCTGCTAGTCTGCCCCACGCCGTTGCTAGATCGGCGGCGCCTCGCCTGACCCGAAGTGCGTGACACCTGGATACCAGTTTCGCGGAAAATTCATGTTTTGATGGCCTTTCTGCAGAAGCATAAAGACTGCTTACCTCGGTGACATTGGGATAATGAAGCAAGTACCCCTAAGGATCCCTTTACAAATGGAAGAAATCATCCTCCACTGGTACGTCTCTTGCTACGTGAGGAAGCTTCTTTGGCTTGTTTGTATGTTTGACTCTTTGTTTTATCTTTTGAGGAAGCTTCTTTGACTTGTTTTAATTGACTTCTTTTATCAGCCACGCTGGTAGAATCGAAATCAGTTGCACGGCCGCTGGATAAAAAAGAAGGTGCGGCCTGTTGCATGCCGCCGAAGTGGCGTCTCGGGCCTACTTCACCTCGCGCCCGCTCTGGCGCCACAGCTCCTCCCACGGAGAAGCGCTTCCACATGCATTTGTACGGGCGACAGTGACTCTATTCAGGTCGTAAATAACGCGTTTTGCAGTTGCACATCACAGCTTGAATATTGCAGCCGTTATTAGAAGGGCCCATTACACCACATATGTGAAACGTTTGCCCAAGGAGTGCCAATCTTTCGTAGAGTGGGCCCCAATACTCTCCATGAAGGCTGCCCGCTTGAATCACCTGCAGCGAAAAGTGTCAGTGATCGCATTAATGGGGAGGCAATCACCGGGCAGATTCCAAGGGCTGACGTATCGGCCCACCGAAGCGTACCACGAAATCACAGACAATTTAAATGTAGCTCCTTCTAGTGCACCAACGAAGGCCGGCTGCGGTCGAAAGACCGAGTTAGAGCCAAGAGTTGACAACACAAACAAAATGTATTCTCAGGTAAGGCAGTACAAGCATCACACAAACTTACATACACGGCTGGTATCAATTACAACTCACCACATCACTTTAACGGTGTTTAAAACAACGGGAACAAACTTACCGCGCTGCAAGTGCAATCTCATCCATTGGAAACTATCCAGGAACACTTAAAGGCCTTGAATATTCACCAAACGTGTGCAGCACACAATTCTTCGAACGTTTCTCGAATATTTCTCTTCCACGAAACACTCAAACGAACTCCAGCGCTGATCGTCGTCTCGGCGACACTCTTCAAAACAGCGCTCTCACGGCGTCATCACTCGATTCTTCAAGATCGACTGACCGCACTACACGACTCACCCGAACAACATAACTCCTTCGATAAACCCGCACTACCCTCCAACACGTTTGGATCCTTCCCGGCTTCGCGAACATTCCAAGTTATTGTTCGGCGCGTACCACAGCAACAGCTACGGGAAAGGGATTCGTCTCGTCGGTCCGTCTGCGGCGGTCGGCCCCCCAAAAGAGGCCCCAATACCGTGCGCTTGTTTCATCTAGCGGCCGCGCCGCTACGATGTCTCGAATTCTCCAGATCTGCGCGGGCGTTAGGCTGTCGTGACGGCGTCTTCGGTGTAGAGAGCAAGGGCGCGGCCTGGGCGCCTTTTGATACTTGTTTTCTTTTCTCTTTGCGCGCTACCGTCGGCGCGGCGATGATTTGATGCTGTCATCTGGAAGCAGCACCGCACGTCTGATTTGGCGCTTATTTGTGACAAAATCGGCAGGAAAATCGGCACGTCGGCAGGATAACCGCTGGTCATTAAGGGTAACTGACTGGATTCCAAGAGATGGCAAACGCGTCAGGGGGAGACAGAAAATTAGGTGGGTAGATGAGATTAAGAAGTTTGCAGGTATAACGTGGCAGCAGAAAGCACAGGACCGGGTTGATTGGCGAAACATGGGAGAGGCCTTTGCCCTGCAGTGGGCGTAGACAGGCTGATGATGATGATGATGATGTGACAAAAAGAAGGTTCCTATTACGAATAATACGCTTCCCGACACTGTAGATGGCGGGGGGAATACGTGGTAATTCACAGTAGCGTCTCTAATCGCGTTCGAGCTGCTCAGTGGCACACAACAGCTTGGCGGCATCACACCATGGGAAAAAACTGTCTGCCACACACGTGCGCACCAAAGAACCGTGCTCAAGCACATGAAACATAAGGCAAGGTGCCCCCCACACACGATCGATCACACACCAAAAAAAGCACGAAGAAGCACACAAAAAAGCACACGGACACGCATAAATCCTGAGGCAACCCCACGTTCACCGGATGAAGTCATGAGCTGCACTAAAATGGATATGAGACCGAAATGCTTTCTCAAACCATGGAAGCTCGCCACCTAATTATTTGCCGCGGTGTGAAAGGTTATATTTCAGCTCCGTTACCGTTCATAAGCGATGCTGTGCGAAATCCTGTGCGTGCTGCAGAAAACTTCATGAACTAGAATTGACGTATGACCTGAACGGCACTCCGAGATACTAGGTCCATTCGATTCACCCTGCACTTCCTGAACTGGTTCATGGTGGTGCCGTCGTCGAGCAGGGGATGTTTCAGCAACTGCAGCAGCAACGAGGCGTCGAAACGAACACGAGAGTGCAGATGTCGTGCAAGTCCTATGCTACAGGTCGGCTGTCTCGCGGCTTGTGGAGGCTGTTAATCGTAAAAGACGGCGCCGCTTACGTTGCTTGGCACATGCAACTACCGGATAACGTTCCACTGTCGTACTTGTTGGGCGCCGCTAAAACAGACGCGAATGCACTCGGCTGTGTCGTCTACTGCGGCTCCAGCCATCTTGTGCTGCACGGATATCTGCACTACCTCACGAGCAGGTGCAGGGAATTCGTGAACTTGCCTTACACGACAGCTGCACTTTTTCGAAACGAATACTGCGGTGCCGACGCCGCCATGTTGAACTGGTGAAACGAATGCCGAAGTGCAGTGCCTCCGTGAACCGGTTCACGAAGTGCAGGTGAAACGAATAGACCTACTGTGTACCGAGCCTGCATGACGGATTTGCCGCAGTGGTAGGGCGCTAGCGAGTAGCGTCATCGCTGCTGCACGGGACCGAATGTTTAACGTGGCGATGGTTGGTAAACATACGCCGTCGTCATTACTTGCGCAGTCAGGAACGCGGAGTCGCTTCTTCAACGGAACACAAGCATTTAACATCCTATTTAGTAGCGCTTGTGTTACAGCCATGCTCAGACTCAGGCTGTACGCAATTCACTGGACTCGGATGCCGCAGGTTCGATCAGCACGATCGAAGCATGAATATCGAAAAGAACACGCACGTATGCTTTTCGCAACGAAGAATTCTTCGACGTTGCGAAAATGCGTCGAACAACTATGCCGATCGGAAGGTACTGGTGAAGTACAGGAGAAGTGAGCCGATAGGCGTGGATTGTGGCCGTGACTGCACGTTTCATCGCTCTAACCATTTCGCTTCCCTGTTCCGAACTCGAGTGTTTTGGCGGAATGCGGCGCTCGATAATATCTACAATAATTGCGCTACGTGCAATGGACAAGAAAAACTATGTTTTTATTTTGATCTCGCTGAAGGATACTATACATTAAATACAATGACAGTGACTTACGAGCGTGAAAAAACATTAGCGCGCGAGAGGACGTGAAGTGCAACTCGCTCCTCGTGAGTTAGCACCTGATCGTTCATCGTCGCTGTCACACTCCTTCTCTCACACACACACACACGCTTTCACAGCCTTCTCCGTCCAGTGAAAAATCCTCGTCGTCAAGGTGGTTCCTCTTAACATCATTGTTGAAAGCAATCTGAAGAATTTCTTCCGCCGAACGACTTCGATTAGTCCTCGTCACAGCGTTATCTGGGCGCGCAGGACTTCTTGCTCTCACACCGGTCAACAAACAAATCGCTTGCAGAGTGCTGCCATCTATCAACAAACGTACAAAAACAAGCGGCGAAGCGCTGGCCAATTTGAGATTACTGTTATACATCGCTTGCTCGCGCGACTTTCCGCCTACAATGTTATAAATTCACGCACTCCAAGAGCACTGACGAATGCTATATGCAAGTAAAACAAGGTGAGTTTCAACTCAGAAGGTCAGACGACAGCGTTTAACTAACCTACGTGGCTACACAAAACCTCGCGAAGCTGATATTTGTACGATGTGGGTAATCGTTGAACGCGCGAGTTGGCACGTATTTTCACGAAAACTTCGCGTCTCGCAAGAACGAGTCAGGATTTATCGTGTCACGGAGCGCCCGGTTTGTTCACTGAAACAGGAAACATGCAAACTGGTACTGTTTCTTTCCTGCTAACACAGCCGAACAAGTGCGCGACTGCGTAGGGCTGCCATGGTGTCGTCTACTGATCATCCATGAGAGGACGCTCCTAAATTCCGCTGGGGGCGCGACAGACTATGTGCATTGCGAATAGCTACTGGCCCGCGTTCACCACACCTGTTATTGTAGCTGCACAGCTTCCCAGTCCAAAAGAGCTGGCATCAGCGGAGACTCGTGTCACCAACATGGTTGGTACCTGACGAAGCAGCGTTCGGGCATCAGAAATTCCTCCATTTTTTGATTGCTGCTTCCTTTCTGTTCGTGCAGTCTATTCGAGCTAATGTTGTTTTCATAATCTGAGTATTGGTGTATCTGTTTGTGAGATCTGTGTTGTACACCCGGAATGATGATATAGAATCCCCATTAGGCGTCTGTGATGGTAAGTACGTTCGTCACGATCTGTTGATATGCTGGACGAGAAAGGATTCGAGCGAACACATCCAAGAAGGAGACAGAAAATCAATTTTTATTTGCAACTGCCGAGGAGCGGCTGAGCGGCGCACCGCTTCGACTGCCTTCGTGGCTTCGCTCCTCGAGATCTGCGCGCGTCCTCCTGACACTTTTCCGTCTTTTCTTGTTTGGTTGTCGCCTCCGTGCCACGTGCCCTCCGTTCGTCTTCTTCACTTTGGTTTACACATTTCTGAGGTTTTTCACTAACACATGGCGCTGTACTAGCAAAGAATAAAGGCCACTTGTCTTCTTTCGTCACAACGTCTAGAACATGCCAGATTTGTGGCAGCCAGTGTTGCCTGGCGTGGTTCAACATTGCCCAGATGCTAGTTTGATGGCTTAGCGCTGAGAGAAAGCAAAAGAATCAACGTTCACGGAAGCCAAAGCAACACGCCTCTTGGTTTCAACGAAACATTGTGTTGTCTCTAGTTGAAAGGTGAGTCCAAATGCTGAAATTGCTCTACAGTATAGACTTTCGGGACAGCATAGTAGCTACTACTAGAAACGCAATTAAAGAGACCGACGAATTTGAGGCGCAAAGTTTACATAAAGAAAATATCAATTTTACGTCTTCTCGAAGATTAATACGGCTGTAGCCGTTTCGACATGTTTTTTTAAGGGTTTTGTTTCGTGGGTGTCGCACTGCTGACAAGCTGAATGCGGCACTTTCACTAACGGAGTTTTTAGTACGAAAGAAACTAAGGTGGTTGTTGAGAGATGCACCAAAAACAAAGGTTTGAACCCTTCCAAGACAAGATCTTGCCAACGCCCTTGCGCCTAGCTTACCTTGTTTTCTTTTCCGCAAGTCGCGATGAGTAGCTTACGGTTGCGACGCCCGATTTTGATTGTGTTCCACACAGTCCTAAAAACCTGCATTTTTTTGGGCTTCTTTCTAAATTGCGAGCGGGCAACGTTCGAGGTTCGTCTGTAATCCACAGCATAAAATCCAGCTATAACGTCGTAGTGCTGGTCATCCCGTCGACCCCTAGGGGGCGTCCCATTGATGGTGCTTTCCCCGTATACACACAGGTCTTTTCCGAGAACCACTGCAGTGTCCCGAGCATGCCATGTCCGCCAGTGAGGCGTAAAAATGTGCTGGTACCAACAGAGCTGCGACGACCCTTTCGAACCTCAGGTGCTGCTTCTCATTCCTTAATGAGTTTATGGTTTCATGAGCCTGAACGAGCACCCGTATACGCACACCTCTGTACGATTTTTAACCGAAGACCGAAAGATCTGGGAGACATTGGCAGGCAGGAAGATGCCAGAGTTATTATAGACATTGAAGAGAGTTCGCTGCAGTTCAAGCAAGGCCAGGTACCAATACCTAAGTACGGGTAAAACTCCGAAAGAATCCGAGGACGACGCAGCGCTGCAGAACTTGCTGTCGGTGCCAGCGTAAGGACGAAGAGTGTGGAAAAGCAGATCGTAATCTAGGTGGGCCCTATATAGAACGTCAATGAAAGCGCACTTTATAATTTGGTAGAGGCAACAAACAATTCGCCGTTTTCGGCAGATGGTGCATACCAAATACTCTCTTGAAATCGATGTAGAAAGTACCAAAGTGTCTCGGTAGTCAACAAGGTGGTCCTTAGCGCGTGCTTCACGAATAGCGGAGTAGGTGCTGCGCAGGGGCAAGCAACGCTGACGACAACTGTGCTGGTCCCAGCCAATTTTTTCTCTTCGACATGCAGCTCGCGAGATGTGTGAGACCCGACAGAAAAACCCGACTTTGGCAACACGCTCATTGCCGGTAACAGATACTCGTGGACCGTTTTTTCTTGTTAAGGTTTACGGCCCCATGAGGGGTGGCCTTTCGACCAGCAGTTTCGGTTTCTCTTACGAGCAAACCGGACATCTGTCCTTCCAGTGCTCCTCGAGCTAGTCAATTCCTTGTTATGATGTGTGTTTTATTATTTGTTCGTTTCTGACTTTGGTGACCCACAGACTTACGTCATCTCCATATATGCTGTGACAAAGACTCTTGAGTTTCGCTTAGTCTCTCAGGGAGTCCTGTAATTGTTATGTTGGAGAGCAGAAGAGATAACCCCGATCAACGCGGAGGGGGGGTACCTCCACTCCGAACACGATGTCGTCCGATACATGTGTTCCTATGGCCAGCTTCGCTGTGTGGTCGGCGAGGAAGTTCTTTCTGTAGTCGTGCGTGCTACCCTATTCCTAGCATTGGCAAGTCTTTAAGTCTAGCGCTATGAGGCTGCTTGTCGAACGAATGCCTTTTTCACGTGGAGGCCAACTACGGCAGTTTAAGGGAACTTGGTGACGTCGTCAGTGATTCTATGCTCGCGACGGCAAGAGCAAACGGAACATGGACGAGGAAAAGAAACGACGACACAGGCGCTGGTCCGTCCGTGTTCCGTTTGCGCTGGCCGTCGTGAGTACTCCCAGCTGCCTTCACAAGATCACATTTGATGCTGCCTGGTCACATATTAGGGCTTTTATCGATGTTCCGGTTTCTCGTAACTGTGACATCAATAAGTTGCACAGGTGCGACAATGTTGTCTAGGCATGACTAACTGGTAGGTTACTCACTGGCTGAACTCATCTGTCGGAAATTCCAGAAAAAAAGGCCACCATAGCGCGGTCTGCAATATTTGAAGTTCGCTCAAAACCATTCTCAGTGAATTCGTGTACATCTTGGGTCGCCCCACAAGCCAATTTTTTTAACCATCTAACCAAAAAGTGCGCACTCAGTCACGCTTGTTCCACGACTTTGTTGACAATGCGACGGCTTATGTTATCCCTGTCTTTACTCCCGGCAGCATTTACCATTTGAGAGCCATCACCTTATGGAACGCTCACAAAGCAATGTTAGAAACAATGGCAGAAAGCGATTCGCTGTTGCGCCACGAAAACGCAACTGTAGTGCAAATTCTTCCATCCACCGAGCGAAGCGTTTACGCTTGTATTTTCTTCTGAGCTTAATGTCGACATATAGCAGTTCAAACATTTCATGCGTAACAAAAAGTTGGATAAAATTGAATTCTTCCTCACTTATGTGGGGAGTCTTTACATGCCGCTTCCGTAGCTGTTCAATTGTCTTCCTGTGCTTGCACACCTGCCCTTGAAGCCGCCTGAAGATGTCGTTTGACCATCGAGTGAACAATGGCAGACAGCGAGCGATTCGCTGTTGCTCCAGGAAAACGCAACTGTAGTGCGAATTCTTTCATCCACCGAGCAAAGCGTTTACGCTTGTATTTTCTTCTGAGCCTAACATGGATATTTAGCAGTGCAAACATTTCATGCGTTACAAAAGGTAGGATAACATCGAATTCTTCCTTAGTTATGCGAGGAGTCTTTACATGCCGCTTCCGTAGTTGTTGAATTCTCTTCCTGTGCTTGCACACCCGCCCTTGAAGCCGCCTGAAGATGTCGTTTGACCATTGAGTGAACAATGGCAGAATACGAAGCTTCTGCAGGAAGCACGGTCGCTACTGACAGATCCTGCCGTAGACAAGGCCAAGCTCACAGGTATTTATGACCGTTTGTCGGCTAGCAACAGCGAGCTCTCGAAGATTAATGATGCACTAGGAGAGCACCAAGCTGACGAGGAGCTCAAAGCGGAGTATGTAGCGGCGGCGGAGTACAACGACCAAGCCATTAGCATGCTCGCCGAAATTCGATGCATAATAGCCGATTTGGGACGCGGAGGTACAGCGGCGACTGCTCCTCAGAACGCAACCCCATCAGCTCCTGATGCTCCGACCAGAATTGGCCCAAGACTGCCGAACCTTGGCATGCCAACATTTAGAGGCGACATTCACGAGTGGTCAGCTATCTGGGAGCAGTTCGAGCAGACTGTTCATCTCAACAACGCTCTATCAACGACGACCAAGTTTTTAAATGCGAAGCATTTCTTAGCGAACTTCGGCGAGTTCGAGCGTATCTAGCTATCTATCTATCTATCTATCTATCTATCTATCTATCTATCTATCTATCTATCTAGCCGCCTACGACTTTGTGCTCTCCTGGCCGTATCGTTAATGGGATTTATACCAAATTTGGTATGGCATAACATGACCGTATGACGAACATAAATGGCTGGTCATATAATGAAAATCATGACTAACTTGTCATGAAAAGTATGATTTACATGCCACGCTCATGGCGCGCTCGCGGCCGTTTCGTTAGCTTGATATACATCGAATTTGGGATTGAGTGACGTGACTGCGTGACGAACATAAATGACAAGTGGTAATATGGAAATCATGACTTGTCATGTGCGACATGACTTGCATGCTACGCTCGTGGCGTGCTCGTGGCCGTTTCGTTAGCTTGATATACACCATATTTGGTATTGAGTAACATGACTGTATGACGAACATAAATGACAAGTGGTAATATGGAAATCATGACTTGTCATGTGCGACATGACTTGCAGGCCACGCTCATGGAGCGCTCGCGGCCGTTTCGTTAGCTTGATATTCACCAAATTTGGTATTGAGAGACATGACTGTATGAGGAACATAAATGACAACTGGTAATATGCAAATCATGACTTGTCATGTGCGACATGACTTGCATGCCACGCTCATGGCGTGCTCGCGGCCGTTTCGCCAGCTTTGATATACACAAAATTTGGTATTGAGTGACATGAGTGTATGACGAACATAAATGACTAGTGGTAATATGAAAATCATGAGTTGTCATGTGCGACATGATTTGCATGCCACGCTCATGGCGTGCTCGCGGCCGTTTCGCCAGCTTTGATATACACGAAATTTGGTATTGAGTGACATGAGTGTATGACGAACATAAATGACTAGTGGTAATATGAAAATCATGAGTTGTCATGTGCGACATGATTTGCATGCCACGCTGATGGAGCGCTCGCGGCCGTTCCGTTAGCTTGATATACACCAAATTTGGTATTGAGTGACAAGACTGTATGACGAACATTAATGACAAGTGGTAATATGGAAATCATAACATCTCATGAGCGACATGACTTGCATTCCACGCTCATGGCGCGCTCACAGCCGTTTCGTTAGCTAGATATACACCATATTTGGTATTGAGTGACATGACTATATAGAACATAAGTGGCAGGTGGTAACATGAAAATCTTGGCATGCATGTCATCTACAACCTCATTTACATGCCACGATCATGGTGCGCTTGCGTCCAGTTCGCTAGCTGGATATACACCAAAATTGGTATTGCGCGACGTGACTGTACGACGAACATAAATGATAGGTCCTAACATGTAAAACATGACATGCAAATTATGTAAAGCATGATCTGCTCCTTCCTGGCTGCTTCGCATTACATCGATTCCTACAGTGCGTGGGATCTGCCGGCTTTTCTATCTACGGCATTACCTTGCGGGTGAAGCGGCAGCAACGATATCTGGTTTTCCGACTTCCGAAACCTGTTATGCCGACGCCGTAGAGCTGCTCAAAGAACGGTTTGGAAATCGGAAACGAATTGAGCAACACCACCTGTCAGCGCTTCGCAATGTCCCTCACGTGAAGTCAGCAAGCGACGTCCGAGGCCTCAGGCGACTTTACGATACTGTGCAGCTGAGCATCCGATGTCTTCAGCACTAAACGTACCCACGGTGACTTTTTCTGCGATGCTGATCGATATTCTTCAAGAGGCTTTGCCATACGAGATCGTTCTGGCATACACACGAGCAAAGCGCAGTCAATCTTCTTAACGCGGGTCTGACACGAACGCCTCAGATTCAACACTGGCAGCTGCAACATCTGAATCTGAGTTAAAAGAGCTGCTCTTATTCATACGCATTGAACTGGAAAGCCGGGAGCAGTGTAAGCCATTCTCACAACGACTTGTCGACGACCCCACTTTCACTCATCAGAGAGCTCGAGACGGCAGCACCAGCACCGCTTCTGTTCTGCACAGCGCATCGAACAGCTGGAGCGAGTGTTTTTTCTGCGGATCGAAGAAGCACGGCACACGCGCCTGCGACGCCCATCTCTCTCTTCTCGACAAGAAAAAGAAGCTAGCTGAAGACAACCGCTGCTATAGATGCACGTCACGGGGTCACCTAGCACGGTCTTGCAACGTAAAACTTACGTGTTCAGCTTGTCACGGAAGGCACGCATCAAGTATGTGTGACCCTAACTACATAAGGAAATCGGCTACAGCGGAAACGTCGTTACCAGCAGAGGCTTCTGGTAGCACTGCAGGGACATCGCACACAGTTATGCTGTGCGACAAAGATACTTCAAACGGCTGTGAGCGAAATAACAGCGAGTGTACCTGCAGACCTTTCGCGCCTTCGTTATCAAGAACGGGAGATCAAGATACGTCCGAGGGATTCTTGATGGAGGTAGTCAGTGATCTTTCGTCACGGAAGACCTCGCCGAGAAACTGAATTTGCAGGTACTGGGGGGAGACACGGGTTGCATTCAACACGTTTGGTAGCGCATCCCCAACTTCGGTGGAAGGACGAAGGATTGTGCAAGTTCCCCTGCGCAGCCAGTACTCTACCGACCTCCACATTGTTCGGGCAATTGTCGTCCCAGTTATTTGCGACGATATCCTTTCGCCGACAGCTGATAGCCACACCTTGCAACAGCTGCGTCTCGAAGGCCAAGTTATTGCCGACAAAAAGAAATTTCTTGAAGCGGAGACAGAGACCGGCATCAGCTTGTTGATTGGAGCGGACCAGCTTTGGAAGATAAGTACTGGAGAAGTATTAAGAAGCATGGAAATTCCAGGATTGGTCGCAATCAACACGGCGCTTGGATGGACACTGCAAGGGCCCAGTGGTCAAAGTGCTTCTCTTGACTGCGACACTAACATCGTGGTCTGTGTTCTGAAAGTCGAAACGATCAGCGACACTGGCACAATCCCGCAGATTCCCCAGCAGCTTGAAGCAGCGGGCATCAGATTTTGGTGAACCACACTTACATCAGTCCATTGCACGCTTCCAAGGAATGACTCGAAAAGAAGATGGGAGAAATAGAGCGGAACTGCCTTGCAAAGATGGTTCGAAGCAGCCACTTGGAAGAAACTATTCTACCACACTCACACGTCCACAAAACTGTCAAAGAGGCTATGGACGAAAGAAGGCTTATTGGAGCGATACGACGCAGACATCCGGCAATGCATGGAGCGAAGTCAAGCTGAAGTGTTACCTGAGAATGCTACTGTCGATCGGGCAATCTATTATGCACCACATCAAGAAGGTGTAAGAGAAGAATCTATGCGTGCGCAACTCCAAGTCGTGCTTCACACTTCGTCACCCGCTAAAGACGTACCATCTCCCAACGACTGCCTTGACGAAGAAGTGAGCCTCAATCCGGAGGTCCATATTTGCGTTAATGTGGGCCTGAAGGCTTATGGAACACGTGTCACTACCACAGAAGCGTATCATGATTTGACGAGTGGCATCACTACCAACGCCTTCTTGCTGGCACTCCGGAGGTTTTTGGCCCGTAGAAGAGTGACAATAACGCTGTATTCCGACTACGCACTCCCATTTAGGAGAGCATCGCCAGATTTACGGGACATTCCGGAAGTCATGAAGAGCTCTCTGTGTACATCGTTGCACTTGACGCATCAAGTAGAGTGGAAGTTTATTTCGCTTGGTGCGTTTTGGTGGTGCGACTGCTGGGAGAACCATATCCGATCCCTGAAGGCATCATTACGCAAGGTGCTGGGAAAGGACACGCTCAAAAGCGAACAAGCGGTGACTGCAGTGTTGGAGGAAGAAGCGGGTATTCTAAGACAGCAGAACTCCACGTGTAGAAACACTAAACGTTCATCACTGGCTTTTCCGGAGAGAAACAGCAACGACAACGAAGCTCGAAGTCCTCAGGCTACTCGACGTCACAGCAAGAAGCTGAGATACCGTCAGAAGCTAGTGGACCACTTGTGGATACAGTGGAAGGAAGAGTATCTATTAGAACCGCGGGCACTTCACCTATACCCAGCTCATCCCAGAAGTTGTCTCCAAGTAGATGATGTGGCAATCATCGAAGAGCCTGGCATTTCTCGAGGTGGTTGGCCCTTTGGGCGAATCCCAGACGTTGACCCCGGCTGAGATGGACTCATTCGAGCTTGACGAGTGAAACCCAAGAAAGCAAGTTTTTAAGAAGACCCATATACCCATTCTACAAGCTCGAGTTGTGCACCTCTACTGGTGGGCGGGAGTATGTTGAAAAAGAAAAGGAATAAACGCGTGCAGGCGAGCACTGCAGCAGAAGAAGAAGTTAGAACGATAAACGACTGTCTGTCTGGTTCTTTTGCTGATCGCTAGTTTTCTTACAGAAGCCTTGTTCGATCGCGGCTAGATTACGGTGCTGTAGCTTATCAGTCGGCTACACCCAGCGCTCTAAAGATGCTGGATCCTATCCATCACTTAGGCATACGTCTCGCCACCAGTGCCTTCCGAACAAGCCCGATCCAAAGCCTATATGTCGATTCAAATGAATGGTCTCTTGATCTACAGCGTTCATATTGCGCTTTTAATTATTTTTTTGAATGTACATTCTAACAAAGACCACCCTTGCTATCCCACGATCCACGATACCTCATCGGAACTACTTTTTCACAACAAACCCACAGTGAGGGAGCCATTCTCACTTCGAGTTAGGAGGCTGTGTGAAGACATGACTGTTCCTCCCCTTGAGCACCGCCTAATGGCTCCGCCTCAACCTTTCCTGCCATGGTTGTGGAACATTGTTGACTGCGACACATATTACGGAAGTGACTAAACACGCTCCAGAAGCACCCATCCACATGCACTTTCTTGAGCTGCAGTCGAAATGCTCTTGCCCAGAATATTACACCGATGCGTTTAAGTCGCATGACGGCGTGTCTTATACAGCCGTCGGTCCGTCCTTTTCTGAATCAGATGTTCTACATCCCAATACAAGTATCTTTACTACATAGGCATATGCCTTATTTTCTGCTGTCTAACACATCAAACAATTGAAACAGATTAAGTCCGTTGTATACACAGACTCACTGAGCGTGGTGAAAACCTTAATGTCAAGCCGGAAACACAGAAATCTAGTAGTCGCGGACCTGTATGTAGTCTCGGACCTCTGGCCAACATAATAAAAGTGTGCTGGGTGCCTGGGCACAGAGGTATCGAAGGAAATGTACTGGCGGACCGAATCGCAACATCATTAAATGCAAACGCAAACAGCACATCCATCGCTGTCCCTGCGCAAGATCTAAAGCCATACTTGCGCAAAAAGCTACGAACCCACTGGAAACACAACTGGGACTCTCAATCTTTTAAACAAACTCCACGTAGTTAAGCCACAATTAGGATACTGGCCATCACTAACCAAGTAAAGATGAAGTGATGTCCTTATCTGTCGCCTCAGAATAGGGCACACTTATGGTATGCACAGTTTTTGCTGACTGGTGATGAACGTCCACTGTGTAGTTGATGTGCCGAATACTTACTGTCCGGCATGTCTTTTTGGAATGTCTTGAAACAGAAGCTGAAAGGAAGAGCCTTTCCGTTAGCATACAAACAACGTATACCTCTTAACTTGTCTCTCTTCCTAGGCAGAGAACCACTATTTAGCGCGAAATCCGTATTAGCTTTCTTGAGCGATGTCCGCATGCTGGACATTATCTGTCCTAGAAGTCGTAACACGGCCTCCCCCGAGAGGTCGTAGTTGAGATGTTTTCATTTGTAATGGCACACGCCTCCTGGACCTTGTACTCAAGGGCTTTGTGAGGCTAATGTGCTGCTACGTACTTCATCTATTAGCACATCATCCTCTAACATTCAACATTTCACGCTCATAGCATTCCCCCCCCACTACAGTCACCACCATAATTTTAAGTGCCAGATATCTTAAAACTACTTACAGATTCGATTTTAAGGCCTCTATACAGCCACTGCATAAACCATGAAGCCATGCAATACACATAACAACAGTCTTCGCGCTTTTTGGCCAAACAATGGACCTTGCGCCATAAACACCATACATCATCATGCGTGTTCTCTCGTGCACAGTGCACCATAGCGTATTTATTTGCCTTTCTACTACGAAATGTCTATGATGTCGAGCAATACCTTGGTATTGCAGGTGTTTCAAGACCAGAGGCAGCTTAATTCGTTTAGGCAGCACGAAAATATCCTAGCTCCAGTGCCTTTGAGACACAACCATTCATCAAACTAACTGGGCAATGTTATTTTGGCAAATGGAGAGGCATAGGTCCCACTGCCCAAGGGCAACTACTCATGTTTTTCAAGCGAGGCTGTCATAACTCACAGATTTCAGTGATGATGTTGCACATGAAAAAACTGGCGCCTGCAAGTATACAAAAAAAAGCATCCCTCAAAGGTGCGCCGGTCACATGCGTTGCATCCCCGTTTTACAATAATTGGTTCTCTCTCGAGTGTAGGCTTGTCGGCGATCAATCGTTTCTGATATGGCAATCTTATCTTTTCTCGAGTTGACTTGTTATTTCATGTCGCATTTCACTGTTAACCGGATATGAATGCGTGGTTGTCAGTGAGGCCGCACCGCAGGCCTTTTTACGCAATTCCATCATCACGCAGTTTTTTTTTCAATCCGGTAGGGAATTGTATGGCACCGGGATTTGAACCACGGACCTCTCGCATGCGAGGCTGATGCTCCATCGAAATGCAGCCACGACAGCTGCATTTAGATGGAGGTGAAAGGCGAAGAACACACGTAGCTGTGCTTTAGATTTAGGTGCACTTTAAAGTACACCAGGTGGTCGAAATTAATCGGGAACCCCCCACTACGGTGTGCCTCGTATTATGGTTCTTACCGCAGAAATTATTATTGTTACTTATGAGCTTACATCAATGTATTCCAAGGAAACATATCTAAAATAAACTTGCAACGGAAAGTGTTCCAAGTACATGTTTTTTTTTTCTGGTACCCTATTGCTTGCCAGATGCAATAAGCCCATGGCATCTTCATGTAGTAGTACTGGTTAGTAATGCAGATTCACTGCGATTGTTATGCCTGCCATTTCATTTGAGGTGACACGATAGCACAGCAGACATGAATATATTAAAACGGGGAAAATATATAAGTAGCTCTTCAGGACTTATCGCAGGAGAAATGTCATCAATTCCTACTGCATACTTGTAAAGATCAGCGCGAACAGGAATGAGCAAAAGATGAGAAAGACACAGCACAAGCACTAACAACTGAAGTTTATTGAAACAGAACGAACGCAACGAAAACACCACGCATGCGCTGGTGGGCGAGTTGGAAACATGCATAGTTTCCAACTCGCCCACCTTTCTACCTTACTGAAAATCGTACTGACATAAAGTCATCCAAAACTCACCAGCTTGAGGCATAACATATTCTCTTGCTCGAAAAGACGAGCTATAGTTAGGTTCTGTAGTTATAAATGTCATAAAAATAACAAACAGCAGTCAGTGTGCATTAAGACTTTGGACAGCATTTCCTAGAAGTGTTCAAGTGAACTCACCTGATATTGAACTGCAAACTGAAGCACTCCTGTTATGTGCAGAGAAGTCATCTTCAGTGGAGAAGTCTGCTACAAAGGAATATAATCCCCTATAACATTGTATTAGGGCAAGCAGACATTTAAACTGTAATAAGAGGCCACTGAAATATGTTTAAAGGGACCGACAACTGATTTTTCTCGACCCATTCTTTTACCGCGTGACAGAAAGCTCACCCTTCGTAGTGTTTGTGGCTGCAGTAGTTAATCCCAAAAGCAGATGATGATGATCAGTAGCGTTTTGTGGCGCAAGGGCCATGAGTGGCCAAAGAGCGCCATGTCATTTTATGCGGTGTAGGCGATGACCAGTGGTTGCAATGATGGTGTATTATGGCTGTACAAAGGCCTAAAATCACGCGCTCTAAACAAGCGTAAAAGGTGTGTATAGAGTATAAAATTATGACAGTGATACGTGATGTGATCTATGGGTGCGTAATGAATCACAAGTGACCATGATATCTACAAGTGAGAGATGGGAAACAGCACGGATGCCTCCTCAAAGCCTTTGAGGCCAAAGGCAGGTAGGCAGGTGCTTTCTGTAAGGTATTTACCGCTGCAACAACCTCAAGTTGTGCTACGGATGTCCTGGGTATATGACTTGAAAGCTCTCAACTTCTTTTAGAAACGCGAACAATGACTCATGTTTAAAAACCGGTTCGCTGCCTATGAGCATCGATGGATGAAGCGGTATTTGTTCTCGGTAAACTGATGGGAAGTGCTTTTTCCTGATGGGATCTAATTCACTGCATTGGATTAAGATGTGGAGAACGGTGAATGGTTCACCACATTTCTCGCACATGGGTGGATCACCACCGGACAGGAGGTATGAATGCGTACTGTATGTGTGTCCTGTTCTTAATCTGGTAAGTGCTACTTCTGTGTGGCGT
>JALIZH010021903.1:0-50615 GCA_030522465.1 Rhipicephalus appendiculatus | reverse complement strand
ATACACAATTATACTTCCTTGATCCAACGCTAAGCCTTCCATTTTTATCAAGACTACGCCGAGATGACGCCACCGTTTTGTGTAGATGACGGTTGGGCGTCGCGTTTGCCCATATGTATGCATTCTGCACATGGATGGCCGACACCGCTGCCTGTGTACACTGCGGAGATAAAGAAACAATTCGACATGTTCTGTGCACACTGCCCGGAGTATAGCACACAGAAACAATGCCTTTGTAATGCTCTTCACAAGTTAGATGACCAGCCTCTGTCAGAGGGTAGAATACTAGGCCATCGTGCAGACTTAACGCTCCATAAGAAAGCCGTAGGTCGTCCTACGATGTTCTGGCATGTTTGTACGAATCCGAGTGGAACGCTCTCGTGTGTGTGTGTGTGTGTGTGTGTGTGTGTGTGTGTGTGTGTGTGTGTGTGTGTGTGTGTGCGTGTGCGTGTGTGTGCGTGTGCGTGTGCGTGCGTGTGTGCGTGTGTGTGTGTGTGTGTGTGTGTGTGTGTGTGTGTGTGTGTGTGTGTGTGTGTGTGTGTGTGCGTATGTGTGTGCGTGCGTGCGTGCGTGCGTTATTTATTTCGCGCTCTACAAAGTGTTCAATGGAAGCTGGAGCAACAGTATGTCGCGGGCTTGAACTCTAAAACAAAGCTAGCGCAAGTGCACTTCAAGCTAGACTTGAGTTACTTGCTAAGAGAACTGGAGAGGGAAATATAAGACGTGTCTGCAAGACGACACCAATCAGAGCAGTTTACCTTAAGAGAATTCTCCATTTTTCATCCCAGCAATCCATTTCGCAATGCACACACTGGTACCGAGATCTCTCGTGCCAGAAGCGAGCATTTCCATACGGGCGGTTTCGAGAATCAGCAGCTGGACGTATGGTGAACGTGATATCGCTATTCCCATTCTTAATCGACCCTACTACAGTCATTCGTCACTTCCTTAAGGCGTCGAAAATTACCTGTAGCATAAGTAATGGTCGCTGGAAGCTACGCAGGACGATGAAAGCATTTCCATAGAGATATGCGAGACTTGTGACACATCGTCGTTATGACCAATGAAGTGGTTGAATACAATGTTTTCGTACCGCTGATACATTTATATATCCACCTCCTCAGACGTTTTTGTTAAACGCATGGTCAAGATCTGTCCTTGTTGCTTCGGCGTCACATCGTCTAGAAAGTGATTCTTGTAGTTCAATTCCAGTTTTCATATTTGTCACTTTACCGTTTGAATAGCTTTATTCTTCAACTGAGAGATGAGTATACTCGAAGAATGGTTTGTCTTTCTGGCTTAAAAAGCTACGGTTTCTTGTATGGATAACTTACTAATTACGCATAAGAAATAGCAGATTGTGCTCATACAATTATTCGTCCACAATATTTGAATTTTACGGCCGTATGGAAGCTGGCAGTTGCTTTTAGCAGCGGAATTGTTTAAGCTCGAAATAAGGCCGATGTACTTGCAGCATATCATAGCCATGATATGCTGCAAGTTTATGCTGCAAGTTTCCCACCCCTTGTTATTATGTACTGCCTGACAACAAAGAATAGCAAGGGCTGGAAAAGGGAAGTGAAGGCGATGAGGAGTGATGTGAAGATGAGGAGGAAGGGAAGGAGGAGGGGAGAGGGTAAAGCATGGCATAGACATGTGCAGCATATTTGAGTTGACTAGCGCATACTTAGACAGGGATGGAGTGAGCAACACGACACAAGCGCTTGTGTCGTGTTGCTTACTCCGTCCCATTCAAAGTGTGCGCTATTCCACCTACGTTATGAACCAACAAACTCTAGCTATTCTTCTCGTCTTGTATAGTATAGTTTATGCGCCACAGACAGAGGGTATGTGACAAGCAGCTCCTAGCATAGCATATTCATGCGTAGAAGAGCATAGCAAGGGAGTGGGAAATGAAAGTCATGGTGAGAAGTACTGATGTAAGGGTGAGTGGGAGGACAATGAGGGGGGAAAAAGATGAGGTGAAAGGGTATACCGTAGCATAGCCATATACATTATGGCATGGCGAGGAGTAGGAAAGAGAAGTGTGGATGAGGAGGAATGATGTCAGGAGAAGAGAGGGCGATATAGAAAGGGATAAAGAAAGAAGAGACCTGAAAGAAAGAAGAAAATGTAGAAAAAAAATTAAACAAGAAAGTGGAAAAAGAAGAACGAAGATGAACACGATGAAGAAAGAAAGAGGAAGAAAGAAGTCAATCTGCGTTCGCTAGGTGGCCGCGCTTGCCTGCCAGCTCCAATGTTTACATAGATTTCATAGGCGCGGAGCTGGCTTTATTTTTTTTCCAGGGGTTTGAAAGCGAATTTCTAAACCCACTATACCTGCTATTGTTATTGTCTTTGCCGTCTCTGTCATTGTCATCGGCAATGTTATTGTCACTGCAGTCGCCATCATTGTTGCCAATTTGTTAATTTGATTTCTCAGTTTTAAAAAAAAATACAACTTTTCCATCTATTCTACCAGCAAAAGCTGACACTATGACCGTGAAATAATTGTTCTCGTATATCTTAAAATTAGTGCACTATATGGCCGTAATCGCGGTTGACAACAAGTCCTATGTTGTGTGATTTTATCCATGCACGTTTAACATTATAATATAGTGAACTTCACTGCGTCAGTGAATTAAGGATGTCTAGTTGTGTTCCCAAATGTACCAGCTATCAAACTTATCTAAAAGCTTTATTTTGAGCGGATCAAGATGACTTGTCGCAGTGGGTTCCAAACTAGTGCTTTCTTGTTCCAAAAGCGCTCAGGACGTTGAAATAACAGAGGTCTCGCGTGCTCCTCAACTACTGGAGCTCCGTTACCACACTGCCATCATCAACGAAAGTTATAACCTTAAAAATAGTTTTGTCTGTCATCTTACCCTGTCCATTTTACTTGGGAACGTTCGAGTGACCTTCACTCGTTCGTGGGCAAATCGATTACTTCGATTACGACATGTTCAGCAGGGCTAAACGGACGATTTAAAGTAGACTGCTTGGGGAACGCGTATGGGGGGGATTTGCGCTGGCAAAAAAATAGAGTCTTTATGATTGCCTGGTTAGGTTCGCAGTGTTCGCAGTCTGAATCGGTCCTTCCGACGTTATAAATCGGCGCGTTAATGGAACAGACCATTTGTTATATCAAACACCGCGAAGTTCGTTTTTTTGTCACACTCGATAAATCTTACGCCGTAGTTAATGATCGGACCAGGCACCTGGGCAACCTCTGGGATTTGAATGATCATGAAACTTGTCGTGTTGTGCATGCGTTCTTCCGCATGCAGATGGTCACGCTTGTCTAATCTACCGTAGGTACTGCACGTAAATTGCTCCATTTGCATGAGGAAACGAATTACGCTTTTGTGAGAAAGGATCAAAAGAAAAGCAAAAAAAAATACATGCAGTAGCGTCAGTCAATGAAGCTAAGAAGATTTTTATCCAGGGTATGCGAGCAGAAAATGGGAGAAAATAAGAATTTTGCTCCATTTTACCCGACCTGCAAAAAGCCAAATTTTTACTAGTACATGCTTTGATCTACCACAACAAGTTGTACATGTTCTATCAAGCATCTGAATACCTTTCATGAAATTTTATTTTGGGGCCTTAAGGTAGGGTAGAGCTGTCACCAAAGGAACTTCGATAGCTAACGCAAAAAAAAAAAGACAAAGAATTTGCGTTTTACGTGAAAACAGAGTATTTGCACAAACCCATTGCATGTGAAGCGTTCTTCGTAGCCACCACTACATTTTCGAATTATTAGGTGTATATACAATCGACTAACCACGAAAGCATCTCTCACTGGCAAACACTGCAGCGCCGAGCGCTTGCTCCACCAAATATAACCGTGTCGACGGCGCCATATAAATCGAAGGATCGAACCGCTCCAATTATAGAAGCAACGAACTCTCTGTCAACGGTTGAACGTACGGCGCAGCGCAAAACGCAGGAATCTCCGTGCTCACCGTAAACACTCTTGCCCCCCACTGCGAGAGAAAACTCCGCGCAAACTTTTCCAGCACACCATTTCTCAGTGAAGTAGTTTTCGCGCGGCTAGCCAAATGTATGTACACTAGGGACGGTGTCGCAAATATACTTCCTGCCAACGCATTCCCGATCTCGCACATACACTGTCAGCGGGAATGGCATTCCCACGAACGACCGCTTCAGTGAAATTGTCGTGCGGGTTGTTTGTTTGTTTGTCTGCGCCTAGCTGATGGCTCGCCGCTGTATCCCCACCCTTCGTCTCCCGCCCCTCCACACGCGACGGGATGCAGACGGTCGCATTTTTCAGAAATCGTCCAGCGAGACGTTTCCATCCGCCTTGACTGGAAACTCCGTTGAGCGTCGCACGATCCCGCGAGGGGGCGGCAGCCTCGCATGTGGCACGCGGCGACGACGGCGACGTCGGAAACACGCCAAGCGCTGTTTCACGGGGAGAAAGTCAGCCTCACTTATTAATCTCCGTTGCGCAAACCGGCGAGACGCGGTCGCGTCGGGCCGGATGTCTCCCTCGATGTCGCTTTCACTGTGGACGGAAACGGGATTTCGTCGCCCTAAGTACCAAGCTCCCTCACCCCCCCCCCCCGGCCAGCGTGCAAGCGGAGTTAGTTTGCTGGGCCCGAGTTTGCTCGTGTACTACAGGGGCTGCACTAAATAATATACCGCAGGGTGACGGCGAAATAATAAAGCTAGTTATACGCACATGTAGGGCAGTCGGAAGGGAAAACTTCTGCACAATCATGCGCCGACAGAGCTGCGTCGCTCTGCTTCGTATTATTTTCTATTTTGTAATAAAAGGTATATGTTCATTTAATGTTATTCTTCTGAGCCAACGTCACTAATTGAATAAAAGACTTACGCCACTTCAATATCGGTTCAACATGGTTATCTTACCGAAAAATTCCTTGGTTTAACTCAAATCATTCTACGGCGATTCATCTGACCGTGAAACCTTTGATGTGAATCGAAACGAAAGGTCTTCATGGCAATAGAAACTCAATCAACGACAGCGGTCGAACGGCAACGTTTCGACTAGACTTGGGCGCACCATTTGGCTCCTGAAACATTTCTCGTTTGACCCATGTCGATCCCCAAAGTAGTTGAATATGGTTCATTTCTCGTTCCCACAAGCACATTTAGTCAGCTAATTGTCCCCATAACATCCCTGCATTTACCCCACCTCTCTACCTCTCGCGCTCTTTTTCTCTCGCTGTATGTGTGTTGCACCTGACGTACAGAGCGCCATTGAGAAGAGAAGCGTGAAATTCTACCTTTACATTTTATTTTAATTTGCTCCATGCTGCTGTCCCAACATGGGAGCCGCCTGCATCAACAGAAGTGCTTATGTTGAACTGAATAAAGTTTAACAAAAATAGAGGAGCCTATGGCTTTAACATACCATACCATGCCGCTTCGAGCGGGAGCCACAAAAAGCAGCCATCAAGTCTTGACCTGCTCGCCGCGGCAAACATACGTTAATTTATGACTTTATTAGGAAATCTGAAATACCTTGAGTAAATTAACTGAACACGCGGTCACTGTTTGCACGATACGACAAACTATAGGGCCGAAGAAGAGGCCAGTCGGGGTTGATCGAGGCAGCACAAATGCTAACTGTTACATTTTCCTAATACTATGACATTTTCACTTGACATTTCACCTACACTCGAATGAAGGCACTGGATCATGACAGCAACAGAGTTAGTAGGAAATCCTCCTTTGATTATCCCAGTCCCTTTAGTGCACGAACACTTCTCTGGGTGGTTGGAATAACTTGCAAAAACGAAATAGGTTTAGTACTTAACTTCTTTTATCAAGAGTAAACCTTTTCGAGGGAAGGCAGCGCTACTTACTTGTGCATCCTACGCAGGGTAGCTATCTAATTCCTAGAAGCGCGAGTTAGGAATTTCAACGTTCCATTCCACAACACTACCCGACTGCCAGCGTGCGGACCTTATTACCTCGCACACTACTCTCCGTGCGAACGCACTCTGTGTTTTTATTATTATTATTCTTCGCGATACGCTTCCCACGTTTCGAAAGCGAAGGATTACGGCACTATCTCCCTTCAGGATTTCTCTTATCCAAAATGCGCGAGGCACACAACTCGCAACGCATCTTCCATACGCTCGGCATCGTGCAAGTATTTTTTTCTTTCCCAACGCGAAGATCTTTGCGATTCCTGTTCAGTATGCCAGCTCTGTGGCTCCACCTCGCTCGATGCGTCCGAAGAGCTTATAATGCGATTCTTTCCTATCATACTTAAATGTGTGCTCATTTCTTTATCTTCTTCCTCGCATAGGCGTGCGCAAAGACAGGGAGCGGAGGCAATGGGGCAGTCGCCTTCGCCCCCTTTACCACTTAAAGGAGGTGCAAATTCTGTACCGTGTATTTACTCAGTCAGATCCTGTTCCGTCATTATTAAATGCGAAGCATTTCTTTGCGTACTGTAAGCACTTTCGCGTTTCTATCTATCTATCTATCTATCTATCTATCTATCTATCTATCTATCTATCTATCTATCTATCTATCTATCTATCTATCTATCTATCTATCTATCTATCTATCTATCTATCTATCTATCTATCTATCTATCTATCTATCTATCTATCTATCTATCTATCTATCTATCTATCTATCTATCTATCTATCTATCTATCTAGTCGCCCACGTCTGGGTGCTCTCGTGATCGCCTCCTTAACTTGGGGTATACCAAAATTTGTATGGGAGGGTAAGAGGTATTGACGAATATGTCTGGCTGGTCATGACATGAATAACGTGAAAATTATGTCGTATACGTCGTCAAACCCTTTCCTGCAGACAAGTCTGGCACATACCCGTATACCACGGGCCGCGGCATGCGGGTATGCGCCACACGGTGTTTAAGAATTTGTGTCTACCCAGGAACGGCGAGGACAGACATTAGTAATTTAAAGCGAGAGCGTTAAGAAAAACTGACGTCGGCAGTGTTGACCCGACGAATGCAAATAATAAATATCAGGGCCCCAGCAGGAATCGAACCGAAGCAATCTGCGTGGTAATCAAGTATTCTACCACGGAGCCACGCCAGGTGTCGGAACTGCTTTGGAAAAAGACCCTATGCAGGCGTAATGTTGGTGAAACGTCAATTGTGATACTAGTGCTGGCTATCTAATTTTATGAAACATTACGTATGTACTCCTATGATAAAGGAGTCATGTCGGGTTAACGTCAATTGTATAATTAAGGCGCCATCCACTGTAGTTGGTCCACGAAGCACTATCCAGGGCTACCATCCTCGCAAGCACAAGTGCTAGATATCAGATTACCGCTTCTGGTGTAGGTAATACCCATGTTTCATTTGGCATCGTTACGCAAATGTAAACAACTGGTTATATGAAACATATGTGGACTGTTCAACATATGTCTGTGCGTACAACATTTGTACATATATTTAACGTCATTTCGTAACGTTTTGCTCAATAAGAAAATTACAACGCAGTCACCTTACCTCCGCATGCTTCGCATAACATCGATTCCCACGGTACTTGGGATCTGCCAAATTTTTAATGTGCCGGGTATGACCATGCAGCTTTTCAGAGAGGACTCTTTAAGCTTTTCGCTGCGCCGGGTAGCGCGAACAGGAATTATCACCACCATGAACACACTCGCTTCGTATTCCTCAAAATTCTGCTTCGCTCCCACAGCACGTTCACCGATTTGCCCGGCGTGGAATACAACCACTGTGACGGACGAGCCTGTTCCGTGACTGAAAATCACGTACGATAACGTAACAACAGCTCACGGGACTGAAATCGCGTAAATTCACGTATGAAATCACGAGAGAAGAAATCAGGTAAGGAGGAGGAGGAGGAGGAAGAGGAGAAAAGGAAGGACAGGGAGGTTAGCCAGTTCTCAGACTGGCTGGCTGCCCTGTGCTGGGGAAGGGGGGTAAGGGGAATAAAAGATGACAGAAAAGAGATGTTATAAAAAGCAGGAAAAAAAAAGAAAAAAAGGAAAAGACTAATACGATAAACGACACTGCTTAGAGTCTGTCTCTGAGACCAGTTGCCCGCAAGAAGCGCAACAAAGCTCTCAATGCTTTGCGTGCCGAGGACGGTCTCGGCCAGTGTCCTAAGACCCGTTCCTCCGACAATGGGCGATTGTCCAGTCCATCTAGCACCTTTTTAAGTTCTTTTCTTGGCGCACTGAAGCGAGGACACTCACAGAGAAGATGGGCGACGGTCTCCTCGCAGCCACAGTTGTCACATGTCGGGCTGCTGGCCATTCCGATTCGAAACGAATAAGCATTCGTAAAGGCCACCCCGAGCCACAGGCGGCACAAGAGCGTCTCCTCGGCTCTGGTTATTCCCGACGGAAGACGGAGCTGTAGATTTGGGTCCAAGTTGTGAAGACGGGCGTTGGTGAATTCCGTCGAGTTCCACTGTGTCAGTGTCAGTTCCCGTGCAAGTGAACGAAGCCTCGTAGCGGCGTCCGTTCTCGATAATGGTATAGCTGCACATTGGAGAGCATCATGAGCAGATCGGGCGGCTTCATCTGCACGGTCATTTCCGTAGATACCGCAATGGCCCGGTATCCACTGATAGGTCATGTTGTGCTGCTTCTCTACAGCCCGGTGATGAAGTAGTCTTATGTCAGCGATTAGCTGCTCGTTTGGTCCATGACGATATGGCGACATAATGCACTGAAGGGCTGCTTTGGAGTCGGAAAAGACTGACCATGCCTGTGGCGGTTCTTCAACTACGAACTCTAGAGCAGCACGGATGGCGGCGAGTTCGGCAGCCGTCGATGATGTCAAGTGCGACGTCTTGAATCTTATAGTGATGGATTTCTCGGGAATGACCACTGCCCCGGCCGAGCTTTCAGAAGAAACTGAACCGTCCGTGTAGATGTGAATGCGTCCGCTGTGTTTTTCATGCAGGAACAGTAGTGTGGCTTGTTTTAGGGCCAAATTTGACGAATGCTTTTTCTTTTGTATTCCGGGAATGGTTGTCAGGGCTTCCAGTGGATGTAAACACCACAACGGTAACGGTGGTCTTGCTGCGGGCGTGAAATTCTCGGGAATCACCATGCGATACGAAGCAATAATAGTGCTGAAGGCAGAGTGTGGCCTAGAAGTTGGAAGGGAGACGAGGTGGTGCGATGGAATCCGGGTGGCCTGTCTTATGTGCGTTCTTAAAGCATCGACGCGAATGTATGTTGCGATAGGGTGTTCACGAGCGATGGCAACAGTCGCTGCTGAGGATGCGCATCTCGGAAGTCCAAGGCATACTCTCAGTGCTTGAGCCTGTATCGACTGGAGGATGCCTACGTTTGTTCTTCGGGCCCTGCCCAGTACAGGTAGGCTGTAGCGCATGAAGCCGAGGAAAAGTACAGTATATAGTTGAAGCATCGCTCGTACAGATGCACCCCAGGATTTTCCCGCAAGAAACCTTAGGACGTGGGTGATCATGGTGAGTTTCTTTTTCATGTAGGCGATGTGAGGGCTCCAGGACAAGTCTCGATCTATTATTACGCCCAGGAAACGGTGGGTCTTTTCATAGCTGATTGTGCGTCCATTGATTCTGATGACGTATGGGGTCATCACCTTGCGCGTAAACGCCACCAGCGAGCATTTCTCAGAAGACAGCTCCAGTCCGCGTCCTTGAAGGTACCTCGATGTCAGTGTAGCCGCTCTCTGAAGCCTGGCTCGTACGTGTAGACGCGTGACCCCTGATGCCCAGATGCAGATGTCGTCTGCGTAGATTGACAGATGCACCGACCTCGGAAGAACATCAGCAAGACCAATGAGCGCGAGGTTAAAGAGTATGGGGCTCAGGACCCCACCTTGAGGTACACCGCGACAAGTACAATGGTGCGTTGTTGTACCATCTTCTGTCTGAACGAAGAAGGTTCTGTCCTTCAAATAGCTGTAGATCCATTGATAAACGCGGCCCCCCAATCCGATGTTGCCCAAGGCGTCCAGGATGGCTTCATGCAATACATTGTCGTATGCGCCTTTAACGTCCAAGAACATTGCCGCTGATAATCTCTTTTGGCTTTTTTGCTGTTGTACAGACGTGACAAGGTCAATAACATTATCTATAGAAGACCGTCCACGCCGAAAGCCAGTCATAGCATCAGGGTATATTTTGTTATGCTCCAGGTACCACTCTAGACGAATCAGAACCATCCTCTCCATCACCTTTCCGAAACAGCTGGCAAGCGCGATGGGGCGATAGGAGGCCAAGTCAGGTAACATCGCGCCAAAACTGGTGACGTGACTAAAAATCATGTAAAATCACGTAACTAGTCATGTGACTAGAATCACGTAACATCGCGTAACTAGTATCGCGACTGGAAATCACGTAACATCACGCAACGTCTAGTCACGCGACAACATATCACGTAACATTCAGTCACGTGACTAAGATCACGCCCCATCGCTTAATAGCTAGTCTCTTGACTTGCTCCCGCCATAAAACCACGTAACAGCTATCCACGTGACTAAAATCACATCCTCACTTAAAAGGTAGTCACGTGACATGTCTAATCAAATCTAGCAATACTTGGTAGGCTACTAATACCAAAAACGTGGCATATTTAGCAAAAGCTTGGCATTACTAGCAATGCTTAGCTAGGTCGAACACTAGCTCCCCTAGTGGTTCAAGCCTTGCGCCACTAGTGCAAGCTGCACACTTTTTCTTTAGAATAACGACGGCCCACAACTCCTGACGTTGCATTCCAAGAACTGTTTGCTTCAACCCTTTAGCTCTACAACGCACGGGGACCAAAGGAGGCTGCTGTGAGAAGTATGTCATCGTTATATTAAATGCGAAGCATTTCTTAGCGAACTTCGGCGACTTTGAGCGTATCTATCTATCTATCTATCTATCTATCTATCTATCTATCTATCTATCTATCTATCTATCTATCTATCTATCTATCTATCTATCTATCTATCTATCTATCTATCTATCTATCTATCTATCTATCTATCTATCTATCTATCTATCTAGCCGCCTACGACTTTGCGCTCTCCTGGCCGTATCGTTAATGGGATTTATACCAAACTTGGTATGGCATAAGACGACTGTATGACAAACATGAATGACTGGTCATATCATGAAAATCATGACAAACTTGTCATGAAAAGTATGATTTACACGCCATGGCCATAGTGCTCCTGAGGCCGTTTTCGTAACTTTATATATCCAAAAATTGGTACGATCAGACATTTCTGCATGACCAACATAAATGACTGGTGGTAATTGAAAATCATGACTTTCATGTCATGTAGAACGTGATTTACATGCCAGGCTCATGGCACGCTGACGGCCGTTTCGCTAGTTTGATGTACACCAAATTTGGTATTGCGTGACGTGACTGTATGACGAACATAAATGCCAAGTGGCCATATGGAAATCATGACATGTCATGTGCAACATGACTTGCATGCCACGCTCATGACACTATCGGGGCCGTTTCGCTAGCTTGATATACACCAATTTTGTATTGATTAATTAATTTCGGGTGTTTAACGCCCCAAAATCAAATTTGGTATTGAGTGACGTGACTGTATGACAAGCATAAATAACAAGTGATAATATGGAAATCATGACATGTCATGTGCAACATGACTTGCACGCTCATGACACTCTCGTGGGTGTTTCGCTAGCTTGATATACACCAAATTTTTAAGGCGAAACCGTTTAATGTCTCATGCTCATGTCCGTCCGTCCGTCCCTCCAGCAGTGCCTTGGCACGGTGTCAGGTGGGCGCCGGGGCGCGCAAACGGACGCCGGTCGCGTTGGATTCTACAGCGCTCGCGCTTTGCTTTCGTAGCGTCGCTTTGCCCGGCGTCTCCAATCATGCAAGGAGGGAGACGGGCGCATCACATTCCATTCTTACTGACCCCGTCTCAGTGGGCACATGCGTTCGAGGAACACACTTTGGAATTGACAAAGTGTCCGTCAATTTAAACTCTGGAACGCGGACGGCGCCTGCACGATGCGCAAAGCGCGAGAATACGAACGCATGCGAAACGGAGGCAGATTGGTCTCGCGTCTCGCTGCGATTCGAGGTAAATTAGGCGAACATAAGTGGCAGGTGGTAACATGAAAATCTTGGCATGCATGTGATCTACAATGCCATTTACATGCCACGCTCATGGTGCACCTGCGTGCAGTGCGCTAGCTTGATATACACCAAAATTTGTATTGCGCGACGTGACTGTATGATGAACACAAATGACAGGTCCTAACATGTGAATAATGACATGCATATTATGTACAGCATGATATGCTTCTTGCTGGCTGCTTCGCATTACATCGATTCCCACAGTGCGTGGGATCTGCCAGTTTTTTTTCATTTTTGCATCCATTGCGGTACGCGGTTACATTCGGGACTCGACAACTAAGGGGACAACCCTGGATAACCCAGGATAGAACATGGAGAATGATGACGAACCATGCGCACGCCTGTGCCGCCTCGCTATTTGCGCCGGCCGAGTCATATAGTTTCCTACAAAACCGCCAGGCCTGCGCGGAACGCGCAGCACAGTCACAGCGAAAGCTGGAAGGGCGGCCTTTCTAGAGCCTTTTAAACACTCTTGGGGGCAACTACTACAAGCGCACTTAAATGGTACCCACTACACCATAAATCGCCATAATTTTTGTGTAGTGGGAAAGCGTCTACTATAACAATATTCTTCATTCTTCGGAAAAGCGCGGTACCCGCTACACACTTGTAACGCATTATGTGCACTTTGTTGCTATTGTGGCTGACGACGATGAAGAATTATGCCATTTTGTAATGGGTTGGAGCATTGAACGACCCACTCGTTACGCAATTCGTATTGTGTGACGCCTGGTTGTTACTTCACTGTTCTAAAACGCTCTACAACACACGTTAAAGCGATTTCTTACCCGACATGAAGCCTGCAAAGGATCAGTTTGCACCGCAGTTTCAAGCAGTGGCGTAGCTCAGTGGTAGAGTGCTGGGTTGCCACGCGGAGGAATCGGGTTCGATTCCCGGTCTGTCATAGGTGATTTTTTACTTACTTAGTTTTTTTCTTATTTCGTGCGATATTGGTTACGGACACCGGCGGCGGCGGCGGACAACTACGGCGCAAAAACGACCCTTGTGATCTCATAACAGCTTTCGCTGTAAAATACACTAGAGGAAGTCTGGCGCTAGTGTCTGTGGAAGCTGCAACGCATCGCGCTTCAGCCAGCATGAGAATTACGGGTTGTACACGAATTTATCTAAACTTCGTTCTTTCGGCTCCGTTTGGCTCCGGGTGGCCTGAATCCGCTTTTGTCGCAAAACGAAGTTCAGCAAACGTTCAGCAGTTACACTTCACCACCTTGACCTTTTTAGGCACACTAATTCAAATAGGCTCACGAAGTTCACACAATCCATTCTTTTATACACGAAACAAACGCCAAAACACAACAATAAACGAAGCCACAAGTTCGTTCGAAGCCGCAAGCATGAAGATTAGGCAAATCCGTGTAGGTGCTACCCATCATTCCTCGCTCAACGATCGCAGCGCCAGACTTCGCTCAAGCAAATATTGTAGGAAACTATGGGCTGAGTGACCGATGGTATGGGTGTACGACACCTGCAGGAAAGGATGCGGTTTAAACGCGTTTAATCACAAATTACGTCACATACAGACGCGCGCGCTAAGGTAACGTCAGCGCAGCGCATATATTCACACCTCTGAAACACGAACGTGCTGCGACGGTTGCATTCTAATTCTGGACCTCTGCAGCAGTGAAGTTCAACTCTTGAACCACTAAGCCAAAGTCGTACGCCTCACCAGGAGCATTAGGACACCTATGAGAATGTCCAGCGTACAAGCAAGCGCGTTCAGGCGCTCGACGCGTTTTCCACAGCGCTTTTGGTCTCGTAAATAACTTCCTTTATTCAAGCCAAAGCGTCGAGATGCCATAGCGCATTTTCTCAACAATGGCGGTATTTCCTCGAGTAGCCTAATGTAGATTAGGGTAAATTAATACCTAAGTTAAACACTTCAACGCTAATACTATACACGCGTTCAATGTGACGAACATCGATACGTTGTTTTTGTGTATTGTGTTTTTTAACAGCGGAGCTGTTCTTAGTCGAGGCTTTGATGTGCGGGGGCTGTCGTAGATCATAAATGGGTTTGTGCCACAGAAATTCGGGGAATACCAGTACGAATACGTGCCACTCCTCCCACCACTCCCACTACTGCTCCTGCCACTCCTCCGACTTCAGTCTCTCACTTCATTCCCACTTCACTTCATCCCACTTCCTTCAACTCACTTCATTCAATTTCATTCAAATCCCACTTCATTCAACCAGCTAAAACAAACTGGCGAAGGGAAGGCTCCTTGGAAGCCATCCGCTTCGCGGTTTCATCAGTGTCCGCCAAAAGGAGTTGCCTGAATTTTTTATTTCGTTTGCATGAACACATTTAAGTGCTTGTTAAGCTTGCTTACGTAAATCTGTAGTCTAAGTTTCCGCGCTTTCTTTGCCATTTGAAAGATGCCTCTGAGCTAACACTTGCATCATTACATCCTTGTCGTTATTGTAACATGCTTGGCATTGTAACACTCCTGGCATTGCAATACCCGTATGTGACATCCTTGCACTCACTCAGTTAAGGTATAACTGTTGGCAGGAACAAATTAAGTCCATTGTTTTCACAACATCTTGTCGAAAAACAGCATGATAATAGCACTATTCAACTCAGGCGGCTCTCATCGCCGTCGTATAGGTCTCGGACAAGCACAAGTTTTCAAGCGAAGCCTGTTATATCTTCGGTGGCAGCGTCGTACGCGAGAAAACCTGCGCCGGCGAGCGTTCAGGAGTGCGGCCCTCGAAGGTGCGCCAATCACATCTGTACCCTCGTAGCACCAAATGTTGACACAACGTTGCCGCAATATTGAGAAAGTTGCTTCAACGTTGTGGCAACATTGCGTGCTACTAGGGTATCTGTATGCGCCGTTTTCAAATAATTGATGCTCTGAAGATCGTTGTCGGCGACAAGTCCACGATCTGATTTCGTCGTCTGATATGGCAAGTCTGATTTTTTATCGAGGTGACTTGCCAATTTCACGTTGCCACATTTGATTGTTTCCTGGATATGAGCGCATGACGGTCGTTGTTGCCTGTTGCAAATCAAGTGTTGCGCTGCTGAACGCATGCATGAAGGTCTCATTCACGGCATGGAGCAAGCAAACAATTGGAAAGGAACGTTGCGCAATGCGATGTAAATAAATAAATAAATAAAGAGAGAGAGAGAGAAAGGGAGAAAGAAAAAAGACAGAAAGAAAGAAAGAAAGAAAGAAAGAAAGAAAGAAAGAAAGAAAGAAAGAAAGAAAGAAAGAAAGAAAGAAAGAAAGAAAGAAAGAAAGAAAGAAAGAAAGAAAGAAAGAAAGAAAAAACAAGACAGAACGAAACAAAGAATTAGAGGAAGAAAGATAGAAAAAAAAGAGAGAAAGAAAGAATGAAAGATATAAAGAAAGAAACAGAGTGAGAACGAAAGCAAGAAATAAAGAACGAAAGAAAAAGGTAGTGGTTCGTCAGGCAAGCACACGCCAAGCATTGCTAGTCCCCGTTTTCCCGATAGGACAAGGGCTCCTGAATGTCCGACAGTTTGGTATGTTTTGTTTTCTTTTTGAAAAATACCTAGTAAACCTCCTTGTAGCTTCGTGCTCTGCAAACGGGAGTACGACAATGATGAGTCTAATGTTCGTATAGCCGAATAAAACAATCAGTAATACACAAAACAGCCCAAAAGTTGACAGCGGTAGAATCACAGGTTATGCTTTTTTCTAGTGGTAGAATGTGAGGTTGGGTATTGATTCTGACTGGCACGAGCTTGAAATTACCGTCACCTTTGCGACAACATTTCAATGGCGACGCTATAGCGGTAATGCTTTTGATACCAGAAAAAAAACAGCAGCTAACTTAAAAGCAAAAGCCTCTGGAACGAAGACCGCGGATGCTGCGAACGTTTACGTAAATGTAGCCACTAAAAGATGCGCTCCGGTGACACGTGCCACAGCTTAGGCTTTCAAAATGCGTGCACGAAGTCTAGCATAAACATACCAACCACAGCGCCGATACACTTTTTGCGACGAACCATTTGGGGAATGCGTTTAGAACGTAATATTGCGGACTGCGTCAACGTCCCATATTCTATCGCCTCCATGCACGGAGGCATGATGCTTGCACGTTTGGCTGGTTTAACGCAAATTTGAATCGCTTATCGAGGTTTGCATACCAACGGTGCGTGGCAGCAGTGTACCTAGATTCCTGCAGCTTACAGGACGCAGGAAACATCAACCAAAATAATCACATTCAACTTTAATTGCATATCGTGTCACAGTTTTGTCGACGAAAGCTGTTTCGCACTTTTTGAGTGCTGAAACGTTCATTGAGAGCGTCGCAAGCCCGAGACAAACTGGTGGTTGAAAGCGAAACATTATATAGACGAAATATTAGAATAAAAAAAAAACCCAACTCCTGAAGCAAAGAATGTGCTAGATTACAATCCGGAAAATCGGTTGAGCACTTTTTTTATGCACTTTTGTTTATACGCTTTCATTATTCGCGCTTTTCATTTCTGTACGAACAGCCATTTTTGTGTGCGTGTGTCTCGCGTGTTTTCAGATTTCGATCCGCACAGACGGAACTGAGTTGCTCAAATATTTGAAACTCTCGTTGACTTTCGCGATTAAGTTTCCCATATACAGCGACCAAATCAGTTTTATCATTTTTTTCCTTTTTCGGCTGCGTGTGGCCCTCTGAGCATGCGTTTCCTCGTCTTTTTTTTCTTCTTCTTTTCCGTCTTTCTAGCTTCAACTCCTATCAAACGGCTGCGCGCAACCTTAGCCTCTCTTCTATGCACTCACCAATTACATGGTTAGCTTCGCGGGAAATATTATTAACGCATTGTGCCTACTTTGTTTTTTCTTTTTTTCGCTTTTTAGGACGATGTGTGATAGGTGCAATGTGTAAATCGTGTAACAGGGTATGCTATTTGATGCCTGATTTCTAACCGAAACGACAGTGAGAAAAGCAATACAACTAGTCGAGCAATGATAAAACACGGCAAAATTTGAAACCTGAGAACAAGTGAACATAAAAAATAAGTGTCTGTGAAGAACGACCCTGAACCGAATACTTCAAAAGAGTATAAAACTGCATCGTTGTAGTCATTAAATCGCGGTAAAATATTGATGTCGTCAGTAACTCTACACTGTTTTCTCGCGTCACAACGAAGGCCAAGAATCAAGGATTGAGGAAACTACATTTGAGTGGTAAACCGATACCGCCTTCACAGAAACAAACAAGCGAACAAACAAACAAACAAAAAGCAAACAGAACACGCGCACCTCAACCCACCTGTGGCGATCGCAGTCGTTCGTTTCCGAGTTCGAAAGCAAAAACGGAGCGCTTACTCAATATGTACATGTTTCGCAATTAAGTTCATCGTAATTCACCGCCGCAGGCGTATACGTCCGAGTAAGCACTACAGCACTATAAGCTTTGCACATCTAGTTTCATTTAAAGCAGAAAAGCATTACAATAACAGACGCGTCGATCGTGCCTGGTAAGATAATGTGTTGCACAGAACTGCCGACATTGCGCAGAGGTGCCGATCCGCCTGCTAACGCTTGGCCCAAAACCAAGTAAGGCGGCATATGTCAAGAGCCTGATTCCTCTAATAAAGCAAACCTCTTTATGACTGTGTTCTCTGGGTTTCTGGTTTGGTGCACCTGCTCGGTCAGTGCCGCGAAAAAAGTGCCAGTTCAGTCTGGCGCTATTTTGATGACCGGCCCACTTCACTCAATGCCCCAGCCAAGTGGGTCGCTCAGTGTCGTTACAAAATAATCTGCACACGGAGACAGTACAACTGATTTATTCATTCTGGAGTTGCACAAAATGACGCACGTTTCGGGACGTGTTCATCCCCGAACACAAGCTGTTCCATCTCCTCGAGGCGCACATGCAGTCTACCTACAGCTGATTAGTACCTTTGTACTTCGCGAAAACACGGAACAAACCGTGAAGGCACACCGTTCACTCATTGTGCCATTCGCATTCAACGGCAAATGACTCCAGTCAATTCCTGCTGCAAGTTTCAACGAAGACGAGACAAGGCTTCCACTTGGCGACATCTTAACTAATAGAACAAACAACTGTGATGCTGTGAAAGCGAGATGCTCACAGCGCCTTGCAAACGACTCCTTTTGCATTCTGCTTGATGCTATGCATTGCATATTATTTATCAGATACTCAAATTCCGGCCGTATAGCGGAAGTAAATAATAGGAGCGTCTAACGCAACGGCGCCCGAAAGTTTCTGACGCTTCTACACTGCCAAAAATAACTTCCTCGAAGCGAGGAGTGATTTCTTCCCACATCCAAGTTGCTATACCGTCCACCTATGGTAATACTTTTTCTTCACTACAGCTTACAGGGTGATATACTGGCTGTCAGTGACACTGGATAAACCCGTGCACGCTTGCAGCCCATCGATGGCCGTTGAAGCTCCGCATGATCCTGAAGAGCTCGTTAACGATGCAGTAACGGGAACGGCTCAGCGATGTTAGGCCGAGCGCTAATTAGCTCAGAAACTGGATGAGAAGCGTGAGCTTCCAAGTCGGTTGCTTCTACTGACGTTGCACAGGTGCCTCGGCAAGTCAGAGGCCCAAAATATAGCTCGTTTCCTTGCGACACGGACGTAGGCAAATCCGAAGGAAAAGGAGATGCGTAAAGTTGAACCCTCCATTAGAACTGAAGACTCCAGAAGATGCTTCTTACATACGCCGGTGCTTCACCAAAAAGGGCTCGTTAATTATCACGTTGATGGTCGCGTTATGCTATACGGTACAGGCCGTCAGTCTGAGAGCCCAACCAATTTCAGGCTCAACGCGTCAGGGCGCCGTTGATGAATAGCCTGACAAGCCATCTGTTGTATAAACGGCAACAACCGTTATTGACTTCTTAAGATCATTACTGTTGAATTTAACTACGAGACATGATATCAAGCGACACATGTCCATTTGTTTAGTGAATCATGAAATATAAGAGGCCGAAATACCCATCTTCTTGGTGCCTCACAACATCGCTAAGCATCGCTTGCGCACAAAGTTCCACCGCTAAATTTGTTTCGCTGATGAAGTCAAGGCAAGCAGGCGGGAAGTTAATTGTGGTCTTAATCGAAGCATAGATATTAAAATAAAAGCAAATGTAAGTAATGAAAGTAAGAAAAGAAACAAGCCACCGGTAGCAGTCGAACCAGGAACCTTCGCATGCAGTGCACTACCTGTAACAGTAGGGTTACAGCGGCGCTGGCTGATCCACAATGAACTTTCTTCCAAGGTTGGCAGTTCGGGCCCCATTGCCAGAATGCCAGCAAAAATTTGACACAAAGACGGGCGGTCGGTAGGACAGATAAGATAGATAGATAGATAGATAGATAGATAGATAGATAGATAGATAGATAGATAGATAGATAGATAGATAGATAGATAGATAGATAGATAGATAGATAGATAGATAGATAGATAGATAGATAGATAGATAGATAGATAGATAGATAGATAGATAGATAGATAGATAGATAGATAGATAGATAGATAGATAGATAGATAGATAGATAGATAGATAGATAGATAGATAGATAGATAGATAGATAGATAGATAGATAGATAGATAGACGTGACGTTGGCAAAAGCAATTTCTTGTTTCTCATCCTGAAAAGCATCCATTTTTCCCTGGTGGTAGATTGAAAGCTGTCGAAAGCTGTATAGACAAAGCTGCATCTCTGCCGCTAAGCAAAGCTGCCGCGTTCCTTTTTCGTGAGAGTGAAAAAGCAGGATATCCTGTTTTGATACCCCCAGGGAAAGCCGTCAGAAACAGTAGAAGGGCATTAAGAAGGCTGGCACTCGGCTCGGCGGAGTGGCAGCCACGTACCGCCTTGGTTTGAGCACAGAAATACGAAGAGGAGTCAGGAAGTAATCTCTGGAGACAAAACGAAAAAAAGAAAAGCCTTGTTTGCTGCCGCTCTCACGCCGAGTGAAGAGGTCGGGAATGTTTCAGCATTGAAAGCGCGAAAAATTGTTTTTCTTTCAAGTGCAAGAAAAACAGAATAGCTCGTGTTTTGTTCGCGCTTATAAACAAAACATTTCTTGTAGAACCAACACTAGAAGCGACAATGCTAAGGCGATGATGATTTCACTTGCAGGCGTGAAGACATAGTAAGCGAAACCTGTCATTGGGAACCAACCAGGCCTGTGAAAAGAAAAAAAAAGCGGCGTTTTCATTATGAACGAAGACAAAGACAATGAGATCCTTGTTTGATTTGCTATCAGCTCAGCTTGCGCTTTGCCATATACATCAAGCAAGAGTAAAGTAAGTTTATTAAGGCGAAAGCCATAAGTGTCTCGTTGGATGGTCGACCTTCAGTGAAAATGGGCAGGCGAATGAAGCAGTGCATGAAGTGGTTAGTTGAGGAAATGACGCTTATTTCTGCAGCCCAATGGGGTGCAAAAACCCACGTGACATACTCCTAACGAGAGGCTTGTGGAGAAGAAACAATGACATCTCTTTGTGACTTCATCATGGTGAGGAAACACTGAAATATACTGAGGACATCAAGCTAGTTTAGCCCCTTCAGGCGCACATTATGATGCACTGTCAGGAAATGTCTAAATTTCGCACAACATGATTCTAAGGCACTCGTTATTACATTCCAAGAAAGAAAATGAAGAAATATGTTGTTTTTTGCGAGTATTTCTAATTAATCTTAATTAGCATATAATTAAATATTTAATTATTCGGCAACCTCTCATGTACGATTTTTACACGAAAAGAAGGTAATCTTAGGCTCAAAATGCACACGCAGTTCGTTTTTGGCTCTGTTCATTTTCAGCAAAGAAAAATAATATTTAAGAAGTTGGTTCTGGAACGCGGCACGTCCAGTGACCCGTCAAACATCGTAGTGTCTTCATAAAAGTGATCGGCTGCAGTCGTATGCAGCACATAGGGTTCAAGTCAAGACGCGTTGACTATGCAGAAGGTTCAATTATTCCTATGCGCAATGTATCTTGCCCTTTCTTTCCCACTAGTCCGAGGAACTGGCAAAAACAAGTCGCGTCCACATATGTGGACGCTGCGCCTGAAGGGGTTAGTGTTTAATGCATCTCCCTCACGCTGCGGATTGCTATGTCTTCCGAGAAGCCTTGTTCCCGATTGTACGACATGATGCATTATGAAGTGTGCTGCAGGCTTTCGCCTTCAAGTGTTACAGAGAGACTAACATACTGCCGAATTTCTTGAAAATCAGATAGCCTAGCCGACGTGAGAGTATTTCCCGGCATACTACTCTGCAAGAGAGCGACGAGGAAGGTCCTAAAGAACGAGCGCCAAAGAATGGGGAGGCAGAAATGACGGCAGCGCCATCTAGTTGTTTTAATGGCAACAAAATGGTTTTAATAATAAAAAGAAAAATTAATGTGCGCAACTTGCACTAGTAGAGCAAGGCTGCAACCAACAGCGGAGCTAGTGTTCAACCTAGCTTTTTCTAAGTTTCTGCTAGTGATGCCAAGCTTTTCCATAGATTGGCTAAGTTTTTGTCAGTAAGCCAAGCCTAGCCAGTATGATTATCATAAGTCTAGCCATACTAAGTATGACTAGACTTGGCTATTCTTTTCCGGTTTCGGTTGGTTCCGCACACTACACACGTGTTACATCGTTTTGGTGGGAACATGTCACGTGACTAGCTGTTACGTGGTTTTGGCGGAAACATGTCCCGTGACTAGCTGTAACGGGATGTTATTTTAGTCACCCGACTAGTTGCTCCGTGGTTTCTGACGGGAACATGTCACGTGACTTTGTTACGGGATGTTGCGGGATTTTAGTCACGTGAGCAATTAGGTGTTGTTACGTGATTTCAGTCACGTGACTACATGTTACGTGATGTTACGCGATTTTTAGTTTCATTGTGACAACTTGGCAGCGCAAACAAACGGGACGAAGTAAGAAGGTACACTAACACTTACTTCGTCCCGTTTCTTACTTCGTCCCATTTGTTTGCGCTACCAAGTTGTCACAATGAATCTATACCGACTAGCCCGCCTATCAACTCTTCTGCGATTTTTAGTGATGTGACTAGATGTTACGTGATGTTACGTGATCTTGTCACGTGGCATTATGTCACATTCATAGGTCGGCGAACTCACTCATGAGTCGACTCACTCGGACTCACTCAGACTCAGACTGAGCCATGAGTCTGAGTCTGAGTGAGTCCGGGTGAGTAATATTTTGGTGAGTGAGTTCGAGTGAGTCCGGTTGAAGAAAAATTTTCGTGAGTCTGAGTCCGAGTGAGTCCTAAGTGCAAAATATATTCCATGAGTGAGTCTGAGTGAGCTCCACAAGTTTTGCCGACCTATGCACATGATGTCACGTGATTTTTAGTGATGAGACTAGTTTTTACATGATGTTACGTGATATTTAGTCACGTAACTAGTTACTACGTGATGTTGCGTGGTTTTAGTGACGTGACTAAATGTGACGTGATGTAACGCGATTTCTAGTCCCCTGACTAGTTTTTACTTGATGTTGTCAAGTAAAAAGCGACCATCAAATCCGACCATCATAGTTATTGCATTCCACGCTGAACAAATCGATGTAGGAGCGAAGTAGATGATGAAGAAGAGGACGAAGCGAGCGCGTGCCGGTTCGTGAATTTCTGTTCGCACTCCGTGGCGCAACGAAAAAGCTTTAAACAGCTCGAGGCCACAAGGTGACCAGTATTTAGAGCTTAAAGGGGCCCAGCAACACTTTTTCAAGTAGCCATGGAATGGATTTACTAAAAGGAGCTTATTGCCTCACAAATAGACCACCGCAAAAAATTTTAGAATCCGTCCAGTACGAGCCGAGTTACAAAGATTTGTCGCACACTGCAATTGCTTTCTCTCTTCTCTCGTCCCGACGAAAGCGCTGGAAGCTGAGCAGGGAGAGATGGCGCGGGGGAAGAGGGTACGTCACGCGCGCCTCGTGACCTTGAGCACTCTTTCTCTTTTTTTTTCTTCGAACGCGCGGCTTTTCAGTGCGATCGCGCGAGTACGCGCGGACAAGTCGCGGCCTCTCGCGACGGCCCCAGTAACTCCCGAGCGCGCCATGCTCAAATCAGCCAATGGCGTGATACTTGGGCCTATGACGCATTGATTATTGAGTATACAGCATCACTTGTCGAGAGAAGAGAAAGCGATGTTTAGCTGATTTTGAGAATTTATTGTAAATTCCAGGCCGCGTGCTACGCTATAATATTTGGCTCGCGTGTTCTTGGGAGCCTCGACTACCAATCGGCAGCGTTTTCTGACCATGTTAAAGAAGTGTTGCAGGGCCCCTTTAAGAAATATGAAGGCAGAGAAAAGAAAGAATAAGTAATGGGAGAAAAGAAAGCATATCTAAAAAAACTGGGGCAGCTACGCACTATTGGTGCGAAGCCGCAGCGGAGCAGGTGGTGTTCCTTCCTCTTTTACCTCCTCATCGCCCACACTTCCCTTTCCCACTCCTTCCTATACAATACAAGGCTATGCTATGCTTTACCCTCTCCCCCCTTATTTCCCTTCTCCTCACCCTCACATCACTCCTCCTCTGTCTCTCCCTTGTGTTTTCTTGTCTCGTGTGATTGTGATTCGAGGACACGTCATGTAGCGCGAAAGAAAAATAGGCACCGATCATTGAAGGGACCCTGAAGAGGCTTTTACGATTTTGTATAAACGCACTGAACCAGTAAAGCAAGTCCTAAATATGATTTGCAGACCGATTTAAGCTCTGTGCGTCAATTGTGTAATTTATTACAAGACTCTAAAGCATGCGAATCACAGCAGATCGCAGCGACTCAGCCGAACACGTTTTCAAGTTCCCGCGTTCTCCTAACGTAGCATTAACCCTCCTTACGCAGCACCGGCGACCGACCCGATTGGATATGTCGCGCCAACGTCACTGAACCGCCGGTGGGGAGCGGTGTCGTCTGCCTTTGTTACAACGTGCTCCGTGTTGACGTGAGCTGCGCGACAGTGTTTATATCGAGATTTTTTTCCTCAGACACCATGAATTGCCCTAGCGGCGTTGTGTGCAACAAATTTAGCGATTGTTGACTCGTAAACCTGCGACACCGCGCATGTCTTGCAAGGCATCTGGCGAGTGGAGTCGCTTCACCTTGCCGCTGCATTGAGCTTGAACTCTCGCTATCTGGTCAGCGCCAGGATCCACACGTTTGCGGCTGTAACATCACCCCTCAAGATACAGTCACGTTTCTCGAGTTTATACTTATCGGTGATCGCTCGGAAATACTTTTTATTTGTCTGCATGCTTTTGCGGACCGTCTCCGTACAGAAGAATAAAATAAGAACGGCTGGTTGTGTGGCGGCACCTGACAGAGCAAATCTCAATCTCTCCGCACGTATCGTCTCTTGCTTGACGGCGCGCGCTGTCGGGCGCACTCGACGGAGCTCTACACCATGGAGGAAGGAGCACTTCCTCCATCCTCTACAAGTTAAGTGCACTGAGGTTGCCAGCGACGGCTGGCTGTTGAGATGAGTTCAGGAGGCAAAGCAGGGGGGGCGAAGGAGGGTATAACTATAATTGCCCGTAAGTGCCTTGTTACACAGTGGGTCACTTAAAGGGGTACTCCCGCTTTTGATACATTGCAAAAGCGGGACATTTTTCTTTTTTTTTTTGTACGCAGTGTTAACGTTCTCCCCACCCCGGAGTCAGACAACACGTACAAAATATTTCACTTCGATTTTAGTGATTTCGTCTCTGAGCATCTGCAAGCCAGCCCCACCACAATAGACATTCCCGACGTTTCACCACAGTTCTACCGAGTTGGCGAAGTCGGCGTCCTGCACGCAGCCTAAATCACAGAAATCACTAGCGGGGTTGTTGGAGAAAATTCAGTCATCGTTGTTTACGTGCACCACGAGCATATAGCAGATTTACCGCTAGTACGTCTCCAATTGTTGTCTCCCCGTGACGTCACACTGCGATGACACGCCACTGAGAAGCCGTCCCCTCGATATTGAAACCGAGAGCGTTTTTGTAAGGTAGTGGTATTAAAAATATATACCATGCATTCCCATTCACCACAATACACTTTTTAGGGCTCTCGACAGCAGTGTTTATATTTAGAACAACAACCCGAAAATATTTAAAATTCGTGTCAGCACTCCTTTAATTCGCGATGCGAACGATTTGCTGATGCTGTAGCCTACTCGCTGACGCAATTTCCAAAACCGTTTCAGGGTCCATCTACGAGAGTAGATTCCAAGAGAAGGCATGTGCGCGAAGGGGGAGGCAGGAAGTTAGGTGGGCAGATGTGATTAAGAATTCTGTGGTGACAACATGGCCGCGGCTAGGCGTGGGTTGATTGGTGATACATATTAGAGGCCTTCGCTCTGCAGTGTGTGTAGCCAGGCTGATCATGATGATTATCATCGTCATGTGGGTCATATTATGACATCGCTGCCGGCGACTTAATAACTAGCGGATGAGTTGGCACGGCCAAGCCGGGCATGACGGCAGCGTGGAAGTAAATAGGCGCAGGCGAAGCAGGACAAATGCCACAGCAAAAGCGTCGACAGGACGGAAGCTCCTCCGACTAAGTTCATTTGGTGCCGGGTGTTCTCACCTTGTTCCGTTTTGAGCCTCGACCATTTTTTTTCTATTGGCAGAAATGTAATATGCCGTGGATGGCACAAATTTGACGACAGGTAGACGAAGAAGCATCACGAGCAATACAAATCAAAGGCACAAGCAAACCAAATTACCAAAGATATGGCAGCTCCAGCGAGGCTAGACACCCCCCCTTACTCTTATACGTGGGAGTGCGAGGTTGTTCGTTATTGCTTACGGGTGATTACCACCTGTACTCTGCATCACCTCATCGTTTTTACCACTTCATTCTTTTTTTCTGTGGCAAGACAGCACACAGCTGACCCCGTGCCCGCTAGGGATGAGAACTTGGCGCTTTCAGCCAAAGTTCGCCCACAACCAGGCAGACCAGCCGCAATCTTTGGACACACACACACTTTTTTCTTTCGTTCTATTATTTATGTTCCTATGTGGATCATATTTTCCCATCGCTCCCGGCGACTTAATAACTAGCGGATGAGTTGGCACGGCTCAGCCGGGCAAGCCGGCAGCGTGGAAGTAAACAGACGTTGGCGAAGCAGGACAAATGCCACAACAAAAGCGTCAGGCGTAGCCCAGCTCAGAAGAAAAGAGCGCGCTTGTAGAAAGGTGGAGACTCTGAAGTTAACCAGCAAAGGATTGACATCTGAAGGCGCTGGGCGGAGCCGGTATGCCGACAAGGAATTTTGTTTTCTTGCGTGGTTTCTTGGCCACTCTTCATCACTGTCAGAGCGCCGTAAGTACGGCTGTCGCCCGCGGTAATGTCGAGAGACAGAGACAAAGGGAGTCGACATAGGAGACAAGATTGTAAATAAGCTTCTTGAACATGTACAGTCGCCCAAATCTTTAACTGTCGTGCACGAGCGGCAGTTTTTTCTGCGTATCTTCGCCGTATGAGTGAATTAAGTTCGAAAAACGGGTGAGGAGAAGTGCATGTTCACAAAGCACATGCCCACAAAACAATTTTTTCGCAACTTCGTTCCATCATAAAGTCACCGCTGCGCACGATAGGTAAAGATTTGGGCGGCTGTACTTCGTTCAGGGTCAGCAGCCTTTCATTGCGATTGCAATTACGCGGACGCTCCAGGCCCGTTCACGTTTTTGCCATGGGTGTCCTCGTGCTGCAGGACTGGCACCGACGACAACTAGTGTATGAAAGAATACAGAGGCGTGAGTCGTGCGCAATATTTTTTTCGATGACAAAAACGGATGAAGCCAAGTATATAGGCGCAATTTCATGCGCTGCTTAAGACAACAGGGCTTGTTGCTGAGCTAGTTGGTTCATACTTCAGGAAAAAACATTAATGGCGCAAAGAATACGGGGATAAAGTGAAGAACGGACAGACATGGGCGCTGCTTAAGAGCCTGCCTTTGGACTCTGTGTCATTTGGTCACCTTTATAAGGTTACGCGACAAGGCGTACACGTGAGGTATAACTCCGAAAGGCTAACTATTCCGGCTGCGCATGATGTCCGAGCATTTTCTGGACGTCCGAGAACATGGCCGAGCATTTGCTGTTTGGTTTATTGTCATGGTGCGCGCGTCTCGGTGGTGTGGTTGTCCTTCTGTTCGGCAACGAATAACATCCGTCCGTAGTTTGCGACCTGGACGTCCAGTCTTCACTGTTCTTTGTCTTCATCTTCTTCTCGTATAGATCTTTGCATAAGTACGATAGCCGCACAGAAACGGTCAATTGTGCCAAACTTTTTTCTGCGGGGAATATACACCGCAAGCCGCGCCGAATGCACGGACTATGCCTTCTCGTAGAGTGCGGTTAGCCAGGCGTGAGTTACGCATTGACTGGCTACTGGCTCACGAAAGAAACATTCAGGGCAGTGAAAAAGCTCAACGTAACAACTTTACGCATTGCTTCTTTGCTCGAAATTGCCGGCGCGTACGGCTACGTCATTGTTCTGTCCTGGTGCCTCTCAAGAGTCGGTCTCCCTCCTAAAAGAGTCTCTGCTCGCTGCAGGCACATGGCAGCGTTTGCACCTCTACAACCGACAAACAATTCTGAACGAAGCGAATGCAAGAACCCTCTCGCTGGAGCTGTTGTACTTGGATACAAGAGCCGTCGTTGCACACCAGATCACCTGAATGTACAAGCCTTCTACGATACTTCCGGGGATTCTTAACCGAAATCATTTTGTTTCCTCGACTGCTCAAGATGAAGGAGAGGACTAAAGAAAGGCGTACCCGACAAACGTTCCCGCCACCACATACCCCATTGGAAAATAAGTGCAACGGCGGAAGTGAAAACATGTGCTTATGTTTTTTTTTTCTTCTTTTATTAAGAGAGGCAATAGGTACAGAACACGTGTTTCATCCTTTGTATACTGCACCTTGTTATTAACGTAACCAGGAACATTTGGCCATACAGCCCCAACTCAGCCATCGTGCGAGCGCTTCCTAGAAATTCTCGCAGCATCTTCCTTTGTTCAAGAGTTCCAGCTGCTCCGTAATTCGAGTTTTTCCGCGCGGTATATCTTACCACTTGGAGTCGCACAAGCTCCCAACCTGTAGAGCCGCTCTGTATGAAGCTGCCGTGCTCAACGCCCGAGTTCTTTAATATTTCAATGGACGTCGCAACACTTTGGCTCTCAGTGTTGTGCGTTCTAACGGAGGGCCACTGCAAGACAACGACTGAAGCAACGGTCTCGGTCGGCTCGGATCTCTCCAGCGCTTACCCGTGGGCCTGAATAAAACATGTCACGTCCAGCTGGCACTGCGTCGGCTCTTTAGGTAAGTAAGATTCAGCGCTGCCTTTGAAATATTTGTTAGCGTGCGTGTTCTCAAGCGGCGGATGTTTAGAAGAGCGGATATAAAGTATGAACAAAAACAAGAGCCGTTGCCGACAAGGGTTGCTATAGCAGGCATTTCCATGTCGCTCCAGCAAGATGTGCTGCCCAAAGGTATAATTTATTGCGATGCTTTATATACATTTTGTTCCTCTTTGGTTCTGACGCTCGTGGGAGCTTCATTGGTTAAAGCTAAAACAGCAGACTCTAAGCTGATTAAGACTTAGCAGCATGCTTCTCGCGCGCGTGTGTTCAGAAAATGCGATTTTTTTTTGTCGAACTAAACGGCCTCTCACCGCATCTAGCTATCCAACTAACTAACTAACTAACTAACTAACTAACTAACTAACTAACTAACTAACTAACTAACTAACTAACTAACTAACTAACTATCTATCTATCTATCTATCTATCTATCTATCTATCTATCTATCTATCTATCTATCTATCTATCTATCTATCCGACTACGACTTTGTGCTCTCCGGACCATATTGTTAATGGGATTTATACCAAAATTGGTATGACATAGCATGACTGTATTTAGAACATAAATGATTGGTCATATCATGAAAATAATGAGTTACTTCTCATGAACGTCATCGTTTATATGTCATGGCCGTGGTGCTCTAGCGGCTGTTTCGTTAACTTAGGCATATACCAAAATTGGTATGACGAGACATTTCTCTATGACTAACAGAAGTGACAGGTGCTTAATATGAAAATCATGACGTGCATGTTATGTATAGCATGACATATATCCCATGCTCCTGGTGCGTTCGTTGCTATTTCGCTGGCTTGACATGTACCAAATTTGGTATTGGGTGACGTGACTGTGTAAGGAACAATAATTAGAGGTGTTAACATGTCAATCATTACATGCCTTTCATCATGAGCAGGATTATTTACATGCCACGCTCACGGTGCGCTCGCAGCCGTTTCGCTAGCTTGATATGCACCAAAATTGGTACTGCATGATGCGGCTGTATGACGACCATAAATGACAGGTCCTAACATGTAAATCATGATAAGCATGTTATGTACAGCATGATTTGCTCCTTGCTGGCTGTTTTGCATTACATTGATTCTCACAATGCGTGGTATCTGCCAATTTTTTTTTTTACCTCAGTGGCTTACCTGTTAACGCTTACGAAACGTTCATTCAGAAAAAACTTGAGTATGCCAGCAATTTGGAGCCCTCTCCAGACTTATCTGATTAACTCACTCAACGCAGTGCAGAATCGCGCATCACGTTTTATCGCATGAGCTATAACTGGCGCACAAGTATAACTTGCATTAAATCATCCCTCAGCATACCTAATTAACACTTCACCGTAAAATTTCACAACTTTCCCTTTTCCACAAACTGTATTATAAATTCCCTGACCTCAGAAACACTAATTTTGGTTCCACCCAACCACACTTCCCACCATCTTTGTAATAACCTCAGTGTACAACGCATGCACGGCACTTCTAAAGACACCAACAGATCATTCTTACCGACTGCTATTGAATTATGGAACGCGATATCCCAAGATATAGTAAGTGAACAAGGTTTCAATAAATTGAGGTACATACTTTCCTGATTTTTAAACCCTCAATCTGCCACCACTGCACTGTTATTTCACGTATAACCAGTCGTACCGTTCTCTAGTAACAGCATTTATAGCATTTTTCCTTCCTGTCGCACTATCTTTATGTTTCGCTTTTTTTAATTCAAACATGTATACTGTGTTTTTCAAATCTTTGTTTTACCATTGTGTAATAATGACCATGCTATTATTTATACTCTTGTCTCCCCTTATGTAATAGCCTGAAAAGTGTCTTTAAGGGTCCGTAAATGATGATGAACACTTCTTCTAATACTCATTATACCAGGGACTGTGTATCATAGAAAGCAGTAGTGATAACTATTGCCTTCAGGAGCCATTTGCTTGGTCTTGCTGTTCTGCAATACCTGACATATGACCATAAATTTTGAAGACAAAAACATGCTGATGTCCTTCTCTAACAAGCCTTACCTTTCAAGTTTTCACAAGTCCTTCAATAACGAATAGTGCAAATTGAGTATACACTTTTTACAACATCGCAACGCAATGTGCAGTTGTTTGTATGTGGCAAAGAATATTTGGTTTCAACAGCTTACTTCAGATATGCAGAACAATGCGATGTCAATTCTATTTCACTACACTGAGCTTTAGCCGTCGTCGTTGTCAAATGTTAAAAGCGGGCAGTGGTCCAGCTCCAATAACGTCGACCTTGCAGCGGGACTCAACGACGGCCGCTACGTATACGAAGGTATGCCACTCGATCGTTTTATCTTTCTATTCTTTTGTCTTCCCGAAGAAAACTATAAGCAGCACTTGGGCGTGACCCGCTTAGCAAAGCCGCTAAGGTTGAGCTCTCCAGCCTTGCATGGCGATTTACTGTCCCTGCTCGACAAGCGGCGTAATTCGCTCTCAAGGGAACAATACCCGGAGAAAGTTGACTTCGGAGACTTCTCCTGGCGAGTTCTCGGCGCAAAGGCAGCACGACCATTAGGGCCCTTCGGGAAGCGGGAACAAGGGGACATGGCAGAAACGTATTAGAGAACCACAGTGGGATTTACCATTATGGCTCTCTAGCTACTCCGACAAATCGCAAAGTTGTGCGAGGCAACAGCAGGGACGAGGATGTTGGCACTGTTTCTACGCGGTCGCGTGAGCACACGTTTCATAGATCCTGCTACTCTCGAGACATTGCACGATAGTACGGACACATACTCTCCGTCCGTTCGTTCTACTGACGCACATAGAGACGCCACGTACATTAGATAGATAGATAGATAGATAGATAGATAGATAGATAGATAGATAGATAGATAGATAGATAGATAGATAGATAGATAGATAGATAGATAGATAGATAGATAGATAGATAGATAGATAGATAGATAGATAGATAGATAGATAGATAGATAGATAGATAGATAGATAGATAGATAGATAGATAGATAGATAGATAGATAGATAGATAGATAGATAGATAGATAGATAGATAGATAGATTTTAGTGCAGTGGGGTTGAGTGGAGTGGGCCTTACAGCCTAATTACCTCACTGCAGAGTTCCTGCAACGTTACTGCATGGCATGCGGTATGTTAACGCCAATTGCAACGCGGGCCAGAAACAACATGAGGCGGTATTACAAGCCATGAATTGCAAATACAACGGAGCACACAGCGGCAAAAAATAAGAACATACCACGATAGCCTTCTCATTAGCTCAACGGGTCGGCATTCAATTCAATTACTGCGTTTCTCTTAAAACATGCACGCACAGGCACATGCACAAACGTAGGCACTAAGCGACTGCTATCTTCGTGGTCCCCAAAATTGAGCACTCCCGTTTTCTAGGCGGTCGCTATTGTTTTCGACGCCCATTTGACTAAATTCTTCATGCGGTTCAACTTCCAACAATAGTGCGCTCGGCACACTTTTATTCAAGGATTACGCGATTCAGAAGTTGTAGAAACTGTAAACGTAAATGTGTATTCTTCAATCTACAGTCGAAATTAGGTGAAAAAAAAGGAAAGGGGGCCTGCGTGCGCCCTACTAAAGGACAGGAGGTTCGCCGGAATCATTAAGCTCTGTCTTGCTCGTGAAAAAGTCTCTCCTTCTCATCCACTCTAATTTGTTTTTGTTTTTTTTTTGCGAAAGCTGTAAAGCTGCTTGTCACAACTTCCGTATTACAATTTCGTTTTAACGAGCAAAGTTGTAAGCGCAGTTATATGCGCTATGCAAATGCAATAAGAACGCGACACAGGGGACTCATTTTCCTGCGCGTGTCTTGCATACATGATGGCGAAGAAGAAGGACAAAAAGCGCTGCGTCTGGTGGCAATCTCGCATGTACGTACATCTACCTAAGCCACAGCAGCGAATAAGCCGGCATCGGGAAGTGCAAACAAGCACGTGTGTTTTTCCCACCGGTCGCGAGAGGAGCCGTATGCGCCGCGTTTATTGCGCGCTCTGACTGGAGCACATGGATAGGTAACACATCACGCGAACGCGCGTGTGCTTTGCACTTTTTCTCATTTCGGTGGATTAGGAAAACAAACTTTTCTTTCCTTGCTTCTAAAGCTAATTTTGAGACGATCGAAGGGCAGCCCACGATGCGAAAGGTCACGAATCGAGGCATCGTAGGTGGCAGAAGCACGTCTTACACTGCGTTTTCTTTGCTCTTACGTTCTGAGGCGGAAGGCGTGGAGTGGACCGCGCGCATGAGAGAAGCGAAAAACACACACTGCGCACTACGTGTATGAATCTCGTCTGAACGAAGGAGGAATGCGTCGAAGGACTCGTTTTTGTCGGAGATACAATCATATCAAGACGACCAACAATGAAGCCAAGGAAAACATCTAAGAGGCCTTATTCATAATCTTATTGCGATAGCAATTAATTACAGAGACACTCGAAGCGTATTTTCGCCGTCACCGTGATGTTCCGTAAAATGTCCGAATCGATAAAATCATCCCCGCGCGACGCTCTGTTGAATGTGCGAGAAAAAGCTTGCGAAGACTGCAGACGCGCGCGACTCAAGCAGAGATGAAACGCGCCGGGCTGCTCATTCGGGCGAAAGAGCATGAACGGGTGCCGGTGGAGGGGGCTGCGTCGCTAGGGTAGCATCTGCGAACTTTGCACGGAAGGGCTTGTTCGCGCGCGCCGGTGTGCACGCTCTTTCTAGTGAGATCAGTAGCTGGCTTATAGGCGCTGTGCTCTCATCGCTTACTCCGCGTTGAAGTGCCAGAGAGCCCAAAAACCACTTCGCTTCCTGAGGTGGCCGTATTTTCCTTACGGCAGCATTCTGTAGACTTACGCCAGATCGGATGCTAAAAGAGTTAGCGGCTAGCCTTGCTTCGTATAAAATTCCAATATTTTTGCTATTGCTTTCTTTGCATCGCCCTTGCAGCGAAATTGCGACTTTTTTTATTGAAGTGTCATAATTATGAGACAAAGCTCGAGCCCGAGTGAATGGTAAAATCGGCAGAAATTATTTCTATTACTTGCAGGAATATGGGAGTTCATGAAAGAAACGACTTTGAAGCCTGTGCATGAGGAGGGAAGCCACAAGCCTTGGTATTACGTACACATGTCTCCTTTTTTTCTGTGTCGTCGTCCTTGCGCCTTTCACTTCAGAACGTTCTAAAAACAACCAGCCCACTTCTCCATGCAACAGCCGTAAACTTTGCACCTCTCGCACAGCTCGCGTTTCTATTGCAGACAGAATTATAAAAAATGCCCCCACCTCCCCGAAGGGAATCGTGAGGAAATGCGAATGCATTTCGCGCGCGCTTCACTCCATTTATATATGGTGGTTGTGGTTCGAAGAAGAAAAAAGGCGCCTAATTTCTGCAGCCCGGTCGGGAGCACGGCGCAGCGCCTGTTTTTTTTTTTGCTTTTTTTTTATTTTTAAAAAAATTTTTTTATACATATGCTCCGCCCAGCTCCCGCGATGCGAGCGCCCTCACGTCGAGCGCGCTCCTCCTCTCCCCTCACTCTCCGCTACTCCGCCCGCACCACCTGCTCCGGTTGCTAGGGGCGAGGATAAGCGCGCGCGCCCGCAGCTGTTGCTATGGGAGAGGGAGTGAGAGCGGAGAGAACACCTGCCGCGGACAACGCCAACGCCGCACGACGCCGGATGCCTGACATAGCCCGACTATGAAATGCATTCGCATTTAAAAAAGCCCAGTGTCTCTACGAGCACTGTCTACAGAAAGCAGTGTCTCGATATGAACGTCAATAGATTCCGTTGTTTTCTAATGGTGGATCGTTTGATGCCTCTTGGCATGAGCTGGTGAGTTTGACGACTCTTTTGATGTGATTGTAGGTAAATATTAAAACATCTGAAAAAGTCTCCACGCAATGCGATCGTCTGGCCTAAGGCCGGCATACTTCTATTCTGATAGCGGCATCACAGGAAATCACGGTGTGCCTCCCCAGTGCTGTGCCGTCGGGTAAATATCACTTTGCGCGAAACTTTGCGACAAGTAACAGTTATACCTGATACACTTACTGTTCAAACCGAGGCACGCAGTTGTGGCTGCCGAAGAGCGCGTAACATTAAACAAGAAAAGAAAAATATCTCGGTCCATCACGGTGGTAAAGTTGGTTACGATGCTTGGCTGCTGACCTGAAGGTCGCAGATTCATATCCCGGCCGCGGCAGCCACATTTGGAATGGGGGGCGAAGTGCTATAGAGTTCCGTTGTATTCTGTCATGTCAGTGGAACGGTAAAGAACACCGGAGCCTACCACTAAGGTTTGCCTCATAATCATATTGTTGTTGTTGTTTCGGCATGTAAAACTCTGCAAATTAATATGAGAAAATATTCCGTTGCCAGTGCGAAAGCAGAAAGGCCATCGTTTGCGAAGCCGCGGCCGGAATCGAATTTTGCGACATTCAAGTCAGCAGCCGAGCCCCATAACCATGCACTGTACCACCGCGGCGTACACCACAAGAGTCGTACTTTTCGTGCAGTGATAAGCTTAAATTGATAATGGAAAGCGAAATCGTTTATTTTCTTTACTGTCCCTTTAAGGCACTTTATAATCCTGCGCTTTTCGAGGCTGAGAACGAACCTTAACGTGGGCACAAATGTTCTCGCACCACGCACTTTAGATGGCCCGCCGCGCAAGTAACTGCGCGTACTAAGACTCAGTGCAAAGTGACATGGCAATCAATAGATAATTGAAATAATACCTACAGAAATCCTTGCATCCATTCGCAGAACACCGCTCCTTTCCGCGCAGAGTCAAGCTTTCACACATTCGGTCCGGACGCGTCGTCCCTTCAGGCACCTAAGTCACACCGGATACTGCTGAAGCCGACGTTCATCGGGCGTTCAAACTAACTTCAATTTTCGATTAACGCGTTGAGTCACGATGAAACACGTCTCAGACACAGCTCGCACAGCTATCTGAAATATTCGACCCACCAAAATTCAGATAACACACCGAAAAGCGCAACGGAAAAGCATCTGGGAGGGGGAGTATCGCAGCAGACTAACGCGACGAGCGCGCGTCTTTGCAGCAGCGAGAACACCGCCCTCTTTTTGCGGCGGAACACTTAGAGCAAATATTTTAATAAATAATACTAATATAAAACAAACCAGTCTTTTCTTCACGCGTCACATCTTTTTAATACGAGCTAGTAATAATATTCTGCTTAGTAAAATGGAGCTTGTCAGGTCCATTATTACAAAATTGATTTTTTCGCAATTGTGCTTATACCCTCCTCACCAAGGCGCCCTGCAATCACTAGCCCATAACCCGGTAGAGTCCATTTACACATCACTATCTCGGGGTGACGTCACGTAAGCAGACACTTCACGTACGACACCATCTACCGCTGCGCCACTTGAATGAAAGGCAAGGTTCTGCCTAGCATTGCACAGGTATCTGTCAGTGATTGGCCCAGTGTCACTCTGGGGAGGGGGCAGTGACCTATAGGTCTCAAGCGCTTATTGGTCTGTCGGGTCTATCCCATTGGTTTCTCGGATCACCTGGTACCAGAGCTTCGCTGGACAACCGCTTCACAGCATAGATTCCCGCTCATTTATTTGTGCCCCTTATTTGCTTAGTAGTCGTCGGCTCTACTATATTCTATTTCACTGCGCCACTCCTAGGTGGCGCCGTCATCCCTATGAAGAACGTGAATGAGGCAGCCGTTGGCGCATTGCGCTGCAGCTTCAGGCGGAGCAACTTACATACCATTTTAGATGCGATTCAGCTCTTTGACTAGGCTGTGTAACGCTGTCCCTCCGTCCGTGCGTCCGTACGAACGCGCCGCGACGCGCTCCCCTCGCCGCAGCTGTTGGAGCGGTGCCAAGTAGGTCACGCCGCAGCTGCGCGTTGACGTCACGCTGTCCTCGCAGTGCGCGCTGACGTCACTCTCTCCCTCGCCTGCCGCGCGCTCGCCGCAGCGCCCGCAGCTGCCGCCTGACGCGCGCCTAACGTACGCGTTGAAACATGTCTGTACGTGTCACCTCTCTCTCGCTTCACCCTCTCCACCTCTCCCATGCGCAACGCTGCTGCTTCGCATCCCATCAGGGTTCCCTTTGGGAAGATGGTGTAAAGTTTTTTTCACATGAAGCAGCCTCACCAACCATTCTACAACGTCGATCCACTCGCCAATCCCATTCAACTCGAGAAATTTGGTGGCCGCACCATGGTCAAAAAATATCGGTCGTGAAACTTCGAACGAAAAGCGGTCGAAAACATATTGCCACAGACATCAATGCCCGCCGAACGATTGAAGCGCCACTAGGTGAAGGAGGGGAAAATAATGAAAACCAAAAACTCAAAAGAATTCTTTTTCGAATACTCATAATTTTATATTTGCCAAAGTAAAGTAGAAATTTACTTTGCGGTTCAGCTGACACTTGGCGAAATGGTTGATTGCCTCTGTTTTGGTCGAGCGCCATAAATGGGGGGGCGTATGCAGGCAGTCTGCTATCTGGGCTTGTGTTTAGTTCGGCGCATGGTCGGATCAACGCCTCCTCTATTTTATCAATGCCAGCCAAATGCGCCCGTTCCAGCCATTCACCACCCTCTCCTCAAACCCTTTCGTACTCTCAACCCATCGCCAAGCCTTCGCGTGTGCTTTGCGTTCATGGGGGAGAGCACCCTTCATATGGTGCCTTACGACGGATATCATATGAAGTAATGTTTTTTGTTCAGTTGTGTACAGATCCGTGGGGCGGCGTCTTGCATCCTTCATGTTCAATATGTTGGCGGTCACGCTGGCTCCTTGCTGGCTCTGTAAGAGACACCGTGTTTTGAGATAGCGCGTGTCCGTTCGTGGCTCTATGCGGGCAACCAATGGGGACGCGTCACTGCGACGTTGCAGTTGCATGCGCTGCCTTTAAGAGCTGCCACACGAGCGCTGTGAGGCGGCAGCGGCATCGCTTCGAGCGACAAAGAAGGAACACGAAGGAAGCAAATCTGACAGACGCATGATATTGGAGAGGGAAAACGCGTCTATCGCATTTCCGTGGGAAAGCATTTGGACGCACGTGTGACGCAAGCAGCCCTACCCTACATGTGGCGGCATCACGACCACTCTATGAACTAAGGCGGATCGACGGCTCCCATTGAGGAGCGAGCGTTTGCACTGGCATTGAAAAAATAGAGGAGGCTTTGGTCGGATCAACGAGGCATCACTCACTTTTGCGTGGTGGTTTCGTGCGTACCTTCCGTAGTTTATTTATTTTCTTATGTGTTCTTTAATGGTGAGACATTTCAGAGCTGAACCACAGAATGTGTAGATACCCGCACGTGACGGTGAATGCGGCATACTAAACAAAGAAACGCTGTACTCTAAGGTTGCCAAAGTGACATTTTCAAGGCTTCTGTCTCGCTTCAGTGGTTTTCCATGATTGCGCAACGTGAGTTTTCGAACTACTGTGCTCGTGAACAGTTGTATCACAATTTCTTCATCTGCAAAGCTTTTTGGTGTACATTGCAAGTACACTATTTGGCTAATAAAACAACCTTGCTTCCTCAATATTTCTTGTTGGTCTTCGTTTTCTCTCGTGCACGCAAATGGCGAGCCATGAAGGCGCAATAAAATCGCGTATTTATCAAAAGGCATGTAAAAGGTCAGCAAATAAGAAAAAAATTCAATTTCGCGTCATGTAGGGCAAATGCACGACGTCGCTACCGCTTCCGGTTGTGACGCCGTACTTAATTTCTTGTTTGCTGTCAGTTGTCTCCTCCATACGCAGATGGCGACGGTGGCAACGAGCCGCCCACTACTGGATACATGGGCTTGTATGGAAGTTACGCTACCAGTTTACATATACCTTGTCGGCACTGTGTCGCTTCGTGGCTACATCTGATGGGGGGAAACAACCTGACGGAACTCGCTGCAGACGACGGCGATCGCAACTGCCGTAACAAGCAGGAAGTTGATAAAGCGCAGCAAAATGTAGCGCACATGTCACACACCCAGTATGTGAATCTGCCTAGCCAGATTATACTCGTGCTGGGGAAACCCTACATGCTTACCTCAAACATTGGCGTCATTGACGCTTTTGTAACAGGAGCAGTGCAAGTTCTATGAACGGGAATCACTGGGTGTCCGTGCGACGCACTTCCTCATGTTTCACAGTCGCGGAGCTGCCATACGTCTTTTTTTTATTTTTCATGTTTTCTCTTGTTGTTGTCGTCTTTTTTTTCTGCGTTAGGTCGCACCCATGAAGTCTTGAGCTGGTGTCAACACGCCGCGCTGTATTTCTCCGGCGTAGACACGACACTGCGTCGACACCGGCTGAGAATGGCGGCCGAAAAGGCAGTAGGCTTATCGGATCCATGATTTCAAAATGACTCGGGGAAGATATCGGCGCTGGGTTCTTTCACAAGAAGGTGATCACTCTTTATTCTGCCGTAGCTGTCGCGTGCGCAAAACACATCGAGATTCACGGAAACGGGCTCGATCGTGCTGTATACCGTGCGCACGAAATGTACCGCAAGGGCCAGCTTGGGCGTCCGCTCACCTGTCCTTTGTGACCGCTTGGATATTGGCCGCCATTGTCGTCGGCCGCCCGGACTCTCGCTCACAGAAGATTCTCCGTGGGCATAAGCGTGCGCAGGCTTCCCCTTCAAGGGGAGCGAAGGTTCATCGCGCCCCCCCTCCCTGTTAAGTAAATGTATAGACTATTTTACGGACGGGTTTGAGTGCCGCCATGTTGGGCTGTTAACCTTTGTGTTTTGTATCTTTAACAACTAAACGAACAGTGTTACGGTAGACGTATACGCATGAAAACGTTTGGGTTGGTGCATACGATGTTTCGTGGCCTATTAGTTCACGTCGCAATATACAAAAAAGTCACAGTTTCACCGCAAGGGTGAAGCAATGAATGCGATAGCAAAAAATTGTAATGTTATACGAAGTGAGGCTGGCAGCTAACTCTTTTTGGATCCGATCTCACGCAACTCTAGAAAACGCTTGTTTAAGAGAATTCTCTTCGCGTTGAGAGCGCAGCACGTAGAAGGGTACGCCGGCCCGGCCGCCGAGAAGGGGAGATGAGAAGGGGAGATAAAGCGCGCGCCCGCGCCCGCGCTCGTAAAATCGAACGTCGCCCCCCCCCCCCCCCGCCCGCTGTCGGCCGCCGAGAAGGGGAGATAACGCGCGCGCCCCCGCTCGTAAAATCGAAGGTCGCTCGAGGGACCCTCCCCCCCTCGCGTCTTTTCACGCTCACGAACGACGGGCGGGCCCGGTTATATATATACATATACATATACGGCAAATGACGCCGACGGCGAAAACCAGCCGCGAGTGTCCATATAATTGCTATCGCAATAAAAGAAAACATCGACTTAAAAGCCCAAGGTGGCGGCGCCCAGATGTCTTACAGAAGATGGTCTATAGCGTAGACTTTGCACCCCCCCCCCCCCCCCCACCCCTCCGTGTGCACGCCTATGGCCGTGCTGATGACCGGTGAGCTCGTGATACTGGGCAGAGGCCTCACCCCTGCACTGCGACTCGTCCGAAACGCATTGCGGGGGGCCGGCAACGAGGTCGATTCTGTCACGCGCTTGAAATGCACCGGCATGGACTGGCGGTTGCTTTAGCTAGCCGAATTTAGCTGCGCCTCGGTACTCTGGAAATTGGTCGCCCTTACCGTCCCCGTCGTCGTCGCTCGCTTGCGAACAGTTCGCCGCTGTTCGTGGCGGCGGCCCCGCTTTCGCGCGATATACTGCCTCTCGCATGACGTGAGTTGGCGGCAGCGACGGCTGACGGGCGTGCTCGAGCTGGACGACGCCGCTCGCAGAAAACTCGCCTGCACGTTGGCGGCGCCTCAGCGAGATGGCTGCGGCTGCCGCACTTAAGCTGTTGCGCTATTACATCGAAATGCGTCTTTATTATGTAAGACATCCCGGTGAAATTATTTGAATGCCGTATTTTAAATGCGTGGTTTTATTTCACCTAGCACACATTTGGCATGCGCCTGCATCTTCATCCTCTTTGTCTCATGTGACTAACTATTTGCATTCTTTTTTTGCGTTACAGGGCGTAGCCGTTGCCCACAATGGACACGCTGTTGTGTGCGCTGGTGCCTGCAATGTCAGTCATCTATCGCTTCCGATGCTGCAGCTTCCCAAAGAAAACTCTGCGAGATATAGCAATGCGGCTGGACCTGTATTGGACATTTGACAGTGAATTCATTGAAAGAAAGCAGAAACTTCATATGTGCATAGAAAAAAATAAAGCATTTCGGTGGCTTACTGTTATTTTTCTTTGTCCCATTGACTGCGAAGCCATTTAAACACGCATGGAATGGAATGGAAAAACTTTATTCAGATCCGTCGGGGCGGGAATTAGCACGTAGCGGGCCGCTCTCACGTCGGGACAGATAGGCCTAGCCTATCCGCCACGTCGTGGGCCCGTTAGACTGCCCATAGTTGTGTCATCAATTTAAACATGCATGACTAAATATTTTTTTCACGTGTTCTTCGCCGCGCCATTTGTTGCTCACCGCGGAAGGAAAGAAAGCACGCGAGAAAAGTATTAAGCCTTACGAAGAGTAACCGTATAAAATCATCCCAGGGGATTAACGGAGCATTTTAACTCGGGCAGAAAAAGTTCATCCGTGTTGAGTATTTGAGTGGACCGACCGTTCGTACGGCAAAGTGCAGTTGTGGGGCACTAACAGTTACCCGGTAAGGTGTAAATGTGGGGACTAAATGTTAGTCCATTGAGGTGATCTGTGGGCACTAACAGTTCCACGTTAATGTGTAAATGTGAGGAATAAATGTCAGTCAATTGAGGCGATCTGTCGCGACTAACTGTTAGACCCGGTGGCGTTAGTCCTTAAAGGCATTACTGATTGTGGTAGCCCCATTAGTCCCCAAAAGGACGAACCACACACCCTTTTAACACCCTTTTGCCTTAGAGTGTACGGAAGGTTTCCGCTGGGCGTTGCATAAGTATGGCTATTTTTGCCAGTGACAGGGGTTGACCCGCGTGGCTGGGGGCCAGTAGCATACGCACTGCCGATTCGCGGTTCTCACCCTTTTGCCACAATCACTACAGCCAGAACCAGAGTCAAAGGCGACGTGCCGCTCTACCACTGACGTCACGCGTGACGTTTTTCCACCGGTCACCTGACTCTCCCACAGATGAGGGCGAGGGGAACTTCCGTTATTGCGATGTTTAGAATGTTAAAACACGCATCCACGCCAACCTCCTTTCTACGAAGGGTGCCAACACAAGGGCGTATTCGAATAGTTCTGATCGCCTTTTCTTTACGTGTTATATATATATTCAAAACTAACTACGAATAATATTCTGTTTCAGTAAAACAGAGCTTCTCACGTGCCAAACTAGTCGCGCTTTAATCGCTACTATGACACATTCAATATTCAATAAAACGACGCTGTGTTTTGCGGCAGAGATCGCGTCCCTGACGCCATCTCTGCCGCATCCCTGAAGCTGAATTACGTGCTTCCGCCGCTCTTCGATCATTTCGCGTCAACAGAAACGCACGTATACTTCCATATGAATTTCACGTCTTTCTCACAGCTGTATTCTCTGGGTTGTTACATAATATATGCGTTAAATATATAGGCGAAATAAAATGTTTTCATCTCCATTACGAGGGTATGCTCTCAAACAACACTCACGCGAACGATGCATGTCTACCAATATTCAAGCATGATTTGCCCTATACACATGCAAAGAGTTCTCCTCACGCCTTTTCATTCAGGGTATTAGAGAGCTTTGATTTATGCGATAACTCCTATGCGATAGCGTTATACAGCTGCCCGTGCTCAGCGTGGGCGTAAACGTATAGGTGGCGCCATTTGACGGGGATGAGATGAAACATGCAAGCACATCATTGTTGCTGCAGAAACCTAGTGCATTATGCTGGCGCGAATCCCTTGCAGCAGCGTAATTCCGAATGAGCTGCCTTTTTAGTTTCCGCTTCCTCAAGGGCACTATGCGAAAATGAACGAACGTGTCTAAAATAATCTATTTATGTCTGACTACATATTCCGCAGTATTGTCCCACAGACATGCGTATAGAACATGCGTCTCTAATAATGGGGCGTGTGGTGTAGATTCGGAGACTTCTCGCATTTTATTTTGTCTAATAAAAATAGAAAATGTTGCAAGTAACGTGTTTTGTTAAAGCAGCCGTTGCGGAGTACCACGTAGCAACAAATATTTAGTTTATACAATAATGCCTGTCGTAAGCTGCATTCGTAAGATATTTAGAAAGGCCAACGAAAGCATCAAATAAATCTCGCGTGTAAGGAATGCATTGACAGAAGTTTGTGGTATTACATTTTATTGTATACATATGTGGTAAATGCCAACATGCATATTTCACATATACGAATTCATATTCCTTCCGATAAATTTAAACTCGAGACTTAGACCAACTACATGATTAACACGACTGCAGCTGTAGGCAGAAAAAATATCTACATGCACCACAAGCAAAATTTGTTACAACACTATAAATTGGCCAACTCGAATCACACGGAAAAAATAAAGAAAGGAAAATGCATATCAGATCACATAAACCCACATTGTCAAAATTAGGCACATGAATTCAGTAATACAAGCATATCAAGCTCAACGGAATCATCAATGTGGCGTCGACTGAGCAAAATAAGGTCTAGAGGATGCGAACACAGCTCGAGCGTCCGCTTTCGAGCACCACAGTCAGCTGCCTGTGGCGGGATTCTACGGCAGCTTGCCACCTGCGCTGCGCCGAAGTTGCCGGAACTCGGTGGCTACGGCGTCGAACAGCGGGTCCTGAGCGCCGCACTCTTGCTTGCGACACTCTGAAGGCATCCAAACTTAGTAGCTTCAGCGTCACGCCCAACAACCGATTGGCCGCGATGACAAGCAGCTGCGGAAGAAAAAGGGGGCCTGCAGTTGCGGAGTTGTGATTGCCGAGTGCTGCAGGAGTTTTGATAAGCACGGTACATTTCAGCGCAGGGTTACCCAAGCAATAACACTACACATTTTGAGATTGTAGACAAGAAGGATGGAGAAAATGTTTAGCGACAGAGAAACATTCCCCAAAGTTACCACCTCTCAGAGCCTCTTAATCTTCAAACGTAATACAGCTTTCCGTCGTGCGATATTTTACCCGCAGTTATTTTGAAACGAAATGCTTTGTTGTGATCCTACCCAGACTTCCCTGACCGTCGCGACAAAATCACAGAATGTTTCACAGCTGCTTTGTTGCCATGTGCTCGGGAAGGTTGCAGTTGATGTTGAGGCTGCTGTTGCTGCTCCTCCCCTTCATCCTCCTCCTTCGCCTACTCTCTAAAAATAATATTAATATCTGGGGTTTTAAGTGCCAAAGCCATGGTATCATTATCGCGCACCACATTCAGCAGTCATAGTGAAATTTCGACCACCTGGGGTTCTTAAATGTGTACCTCAGGGGCGGCGCCAGAGGGGGGGTATGGGGGGGGGCTGGAGCAATCCCAAAATTTCCGCCTGCCCCCCCCTTTGCCCCCCCCCCCCCCCCCCCCAAGAGCAAGCATTGTCAAAACAAAACGCACATGTTCCCAGCCTCCCTGCCCCCCCTGAAGGAACTCCCTTGTCGTCGGTGCCCCCCCCCCCCCCCAGTAAAAAAATCCTGGCGCCGCCCCTGGTTTACCTAAATCTAAATACACCGGCCTCTAGCATTTCGCTTCCATCGAAATGCGACCGCCATAGCCGGGATTGAAGCCACGACTTTCGGGTCTGCAGCCGAGCACCGAAACCACTGTACCACCGTCACGGCCTCTTGCTCCCTAACACAAGGGACTTCCAGGCACGTACTTTCGATCTTTCGCTCTTTTCCGTTGTCTCCTTCCGTCTATAGTCTTGCTAAGAAACGTCTCGGAGACTAGTTCGGTCAGAAACGATCATGGGATCGAAAACGCCCACGGAGGCGCATCTCGTAGTACGCGCCACAGCATTTGTTTGGTGCAATACAGAGGCGTTGGGGTCTGTTACTGCACACCTGTTACTGCGCCAAGTATTGTGGCAGCCTGCTGAAGTAATGGCCGTTGTTTCTTGGAAGAGATAATGAGTCAAGCATACTTAGTGAGCAACAATTTTAATGAGTGTCACGTCAGTAACTTCCCTCATAATAGAAAAAGTTCAGCGTGATTCGTTGATCTACCAGGAAACCATTCTAAATGAGATTTTGATCTGCGCCTGAGGTGTACACGTGACGTTCTGCGCAAGAGAAAAAAATGCCCCCCACCTCCCCGAAGGGAATCGTAAGGAAATGCGAATGCATTTCGCGCGCGCTTCACTCCATTTATATATGGTGGTTGTGGTTCGAAGAAGGAAAAAGCGCCAAATTTCTGCAGCCTGGTCGGGAGCACGGCGCAGCGCCTGTTTTTTTTTTTGCTTTTTTTCAGTTTCTTTCTTCATTTTTATTTTTTTTTTTAATTTTTTCTTAATTTTCATTTGTTCTTTTTCTTCTTTTTTTTATTTAAAAAAATTTTTTTTTCATAAATAGCTCCGCCGAGCTCCCGCGATGCGAGCGCCCTCACGCACCAGAGCGCGCTCCTCCTCTCCACTCACTATAACACCTGCCGAGGCCACCGCGGACAACGCCAACGCCGGATTCCTGACATAACCCGACTAAGAAATGCATTCGCATTTAAAACCGGGGATGCGTAAAGCAAGCAGCGAATCGCTGCTAATGTGCAATGAGAGACAGAAGACTCCGACTGGACACAGAGACTCGCAGTCCGCTTTTAGTTAAGGCGCACGCTGCGAATTTTTATTGTTCAACAACGCACAGGAGAAATCTCCCACCGGCACCACCTTGGAGGTCAAGATCCATTGCCATATATACGGGGTGGCCAGTGAACGGTTGTGCAGCGCGAGCAGTCGGTTAGCAGACGTTGCTCGCTAGCAGACTAGCGTCTGCTAGCGAGCAGCAGACGCTAGCAGTCACAGGCAGCGTCTGCTAGCAAACTCGCTAGCAGACGCTGCCTGTGTCGGCGTCGCGAGTCGAGAGAGGGAGAGGGGGGGGGGAGCGTAGGAGAGGAGAGAGAGGTGGGACGCGCATGCGCAGTGGGAGTGTGGACGGCGCGGGCAGGGATGCCTAGAGGAGAGAGGGGGGAGCGTAGCAGGGAAGAGAGGAGGGGAGGCGCATGCGCAGTGAGGGTGTGGTTGCCGCGGGGAGGGATGCCTAGAGGAGAGAGAGGGAGAGATGAGGTTTTTTATTTTTTTTGAAAGGGTTTGCGCATGGGCAGTAAGGGTGGTCACGCCGCACACCACCACCACCGGATTAAGCTTCGCCATAAGATGCTTCACATCTAACACCGGCCGGCGCGCACACCTCCTCAACCTATCCTCCTCCTCCGCGGACAACGCCGCACAACGCCAACGCCGCACAACGCCAACGCCGGATGCCTGACATAGCCCGACTATAAAACGCATTCGCATTTAAAAAAACGAAATTCTGCCGTACTCTGCTGTCACGTCTGCGTCGAGTTATTAGTAAGCCTGTACAGAGCATGCAACAGCGCTCTGAAGACGCGGAGGTAGCGTTACAAGCAACTTACAAAGTAGCAGTAATGCAAACGCCACGACGCTTTCGATTCGAGCGAATTTGGCAATCCGAACTCCGCCGACCTACCACTCGGCGTGCATGGTAGCGCAAACAGCTCGAGGTGAAAAACGCTGATGCATCACTGACGTGGTGTCGGCGTCGGGGAACTTGTGATCAGGTAAGAGAAAAGCGTGCACTCTTTGTTCCTCCATGAAGAAGAGAGTGTTTTCACTACACAAGACACCTCCATTCGAGCGCTCACTACATTTCAACTACTCTTCGTTCGTCGGGTTTGAGGGAAACGTGTGGTTTCCGTAGGAAAAAATTAAGTTTATCGTCAGGTAAGCTAGAATGAATAATTGGTACCTAGTATATATTTCTAAGGGGCAAAAAAAGGGGGGAGTACAGGCCTAAGGCAGTTCGAATTTTAGAAAGACTCCGAGAGAAAGAGCGGTGAAACGAAAGGGACGTCCCAAATGGAGCAATTTTCCTTCCGTTCGGCGTCTTCGACCACTACGTGCGGTAGGAGCTGCGCGCGCTTTCTTACCGGCGAGCTCCGAGTCGGCTGTGCGACAGGCGGTGGACACCGCCGCGCGCACAATGGGCTCGAAACGAGGGCCGCGTGACAGAGCCCAGTTAGCCGACTCCCGCTTCGGTCGCCGAGTCGCTACCGACTACGCGCGCTCCCCCACGCGGTCGCTCTCACGAGCGGCGTGGTGGTGATGGAGGGCAAGCATCGCCGTTCTCCCTCTCTCACGTCGGAGAGGGCTCTCCAGGGTAGCGCGTCACCCGAAGAAGGCTGCCACTGGCGGCGTGTTCTTGAGGATGAGACGCCGATGAGACGCGAACAGAAACCATCACGAGGAGAACGCAAGCCTGTCTTCCCAGTTCTCACACTTACGGGGCTCCCTTCTGATGCAGCGTTCCCCTGTGGCGCTGCAGAAGTAGCGTATTTTAAATGCGAAGCACTTCTCAGTGAACTTCGGCGACTTTGAGCTTATCTATCTATCTATCTATCTATCTATCTATCTATCTATCTATCTATCTATCTATCTATCTATCTATCTATCTATCTATCTATCTATCTATCTATCTATCTATCTATCTATCTATCTAGCCGTCTACTACTTTGTGCTCTCCTGGCCGTATCGTTAATGCTATTTATACCAAATTTGGTATGGCATAACATGAATGTATGACGAACATAAATGGCTGGTCATGTCATGAAAATCACGAATAACTTGTCATGAAAAGTATGATTTGCATGCCACGCTCATGGCGCGCTCGCGACCGTTTCTTTAGCTTGATATACACCAAACTTGGTATTGCGTGACGTGACTATGACGAACATAAATGACAAGTGGTAATATGGAAATCATGACTTGTCATGTGCGACATGACTTGCATGCCACGCTCATGGCGCGCTCGCGGCCGTTTCGTTAGCTTGATATACACCAAATTTGGTATTGAGTGACATGACTGTATAACGAACATAAATGACAGGTCCTAACATGTCAAACATGACATGCAAATTATGCAAAGCATGATTTGCTCCTTCCTGGCTGCTTCGCATTACATCGATTCCCACAGTAAGTGGGATCTGCCGGCTTTTTCGTGCCGTAAAAAAAGGGGGGGGGAGGGGGGGAGGAACCGTTGGCATAGACAGAAAGGGGGTTCGGGGTTCAACCACCGGACATTTTTCAATCTAAACGCGATATCGTTAAAGAGCTCATTTCGCATAAATTCTGGTGTCGGCGTCGGCAGCGTCGGCGGCGGCGTCTTTGGTTTTGAGCGAAGAAGCACCGTTGGCCGTGAGCGAATATTCGAGGTAGATGCAAATAAAAACAGGAGCGAGAGGGCGTCTGCACTTTGGCTTTCCTTGCAGCACAGCTTAGGTCTCCACCGAGAAGCCTAGGTAGGTATTCCGGGCTTTTCTAATTGCGCTGCTTCTTAAAGGCGCAATGTTGCCGTGCCTCTCAGCTAGCCTATGTCATTATAGGGGCGATGCACCTGAAGGGCAAGGCTTGTCGGGTGTCCATTATCTACATCCGGGGTGGGCAACCCGCGAGACAATTTTATGCGGCCCCCAACACGATAGAAGAACACCCCCCCCCCCGCCCCCCCTCTCCCACCCCCCTCTCCCACCCCTATTCCTTGTCACTACCAATATGAAGGCCGACATGGCAGTTTTGACCTGAAATGGGGTTTTCGCTTGCAACCCATGTTTGTGAAGTGCAACATTGTCACATGAGCGCAGAAAAAAAGCATGGTTTTTATTCCAGTTTTGTAGACTTCCAGTTTTATTCCAGCTTTGCATTCCAGTTTTGTAGTCTGGCAACCGAAACATAGTCAGAGTGGTGCTTTCTGCTCCCGAGAAGCTGGAAAGGCTTTTCCAAATGACAAACCCATTTAAGAAGACGAAGGAGCCATGCAGTATCAAGCATAGGGACTCATTTGCGCCCTGTGTATCGGAAGTGGTATACGAGGTCCCATTATCATGCGGCTTCAGCTACATCGGCCAGACTGGTAGGTGTCTGAACCAAAGACTCATGGAACATAAAAGGAAGGCGGGAAACTACCGTGACGGCAATCTTTCGGTCCATTGTCATGAGTGTGGGTTGAAGAATGGAAGGCCTTGTAAACTATTGTATAATTTGTGTAGGGTGGTAGCTAGAAGCAGAAGCCAGGATGTCAGGGAGATAATAGAGGCAGATTTGATTGCAAAGGCTGGTCAGTCATGCGTAAGCGCACCTTCCATTATCTTGTCGTCTAAAGAAACACAGTTTCTCAGCACGTTCACGTAATATCAGCATTACGATTTTGTGACGTCATGTGCAAAAGAGTTCATATTATGCATTTTCGAAAGTAAACGTTCAGTTGGAAGAAGCGATTGTGTTGTCGTCACCTCCCTTTGTCCCTGTTTGCGTGCGCTTGAGTGATCGAGTTGTAGACTGTCAATTCGCCGAATTTTTCTTCTTGCCTGCAGAGCCCCCCCCCCCCCCCTTTGCTCTTCTTTTGTGCGCTTGTGCGTTCAGTAACACGAGTAAGATAACAATCGCAAATCAGCATATTGCCTTGCAGGTCTCAAACCAATGCTGCTTTCTCGCGCACGACAGCACTTTTCTTCAAGCGTAAGTGCGCGCCACTTTTCTCTCTGCGCTGGAATGTTCACGAAGAGGCTTTTCGTGTCCTACGGTCGCGGAAAATTGGGTCACTCACAGCAGGCACGCCGATGCATGTGCTTTCGAAGGAATGAGAGTAAGCAGTGGCAAGGGCAAAATAAGCCTTGCCTAAAATAGGCCAGGCTTATAGGGCCAAACCATACGTGTGTCGATGAAAGAGGCATACACGCCGGAGGCACTTCAGCCACAATGCTAGACTGTCTTCCCATAATACCGAACTCTGGACAGCACACATGTAATCGAACCAGAGACCTCAAAGTCACTGGTGCGATCCCGGCCGCGGCCGTTGATATTTGATGGATGCGAAATGCTAGAGGCCAGTGTACTGTGCGATCTTAATGCACGTTAAAGGACACCAGATAGTAGAACTCATAATCGTGTTGTGGTTTCGGCACTAAAATATGCAGATATTATTGTTATTTCATCTTTTAGGGGCGAAGATCCTTAGGGTGTGGGTCTGTCCCTCCTCTGTAGTAGTAGTAGTAGTAGTAGTAGTAGTAGTAGTAGTAGTAGTAGTAGTAGTAGTAGTAGTAGTAGTAGTAGGTAGGTAGGTGGGTAGGTAGCCACGTGTAGTGGAATGTACCCACTCCACGTGATAAAGATGACGATGACGCAGTATAGTGGAATGTACCCACTACACATGATAACGATGAGGTATAATCGCGTTCCAGTATAGTGGAATGTACCCACTACACGTGATAAAGATGACGATGACGCAGTATAGTGGAATGTACCCACTACACGTGATAACGATGATGTATACGCGCTTTCCAGTATAGTGGATTGTACCCACTACACGTGATAACGATGACGATGACGCTGATGACCATGAAGTATAAGCGCGTTCCAGACCACACATTCTCTTTCTGCCATGGATGAAAACGATCGAGCTTCGCCCACTCATCATCATTCACTTCGTGGATATGGCGTGATTTTTTTACAAGGAAGCTATGCAGAAAGACAGGAGAAATCCAGGCAGGTTGACCAGACGCGTGCCCAGTTTGTTATTTAGCACTGAGTAAAAGTACTAAGTGATGAGCGCAGAGAGAAGGGAGAGCGAAGAAGCAGTAGTTATGCGCACAAATGAAAGGCATAGGCTTGCGCAGAGTTCTCCATAGCAAAGGGGGGGGGGGGCAAGTTTCACCACAGTGCCCCCCCCCTTATTTGCAGATACCAAAAGAAAGCAAGTCCGAAGCCTCCACTAGAGTGTGCTTCCTAACCATGCTGTGGCTTTGGCACGTGCCTCTTTGTTTGCGTCGCCACACACAACTTTAAAAAATCCTAGCCTTATTAAGCACACATTTACTCAAACAGGCCGCGTCTCAATGTTACTCAGGCAGTGTAGTTGTGTTAACGTGCGTGGTATGGTGTGCTTCTTCCAGCGATTG
>JALIZH010021902.1:0-14824 GCA_030522465.1 Rhipicephalus appendiculatus | reverse complement strand
GGCATTGCTACATGGGCCTACTTAATACGAAAAAACTTCCCCATCTCCCGCTAAGGGGAACCATGTGTGGATGCGAAGCAGCGGGGAGATAATTAGCTTGAGCGGGGAGGAACGTCGCCACTCTCATTTCGCGGCAGCGGTCCGGGCGCTCATCGCGGCGCTGCGCAGGAGAGAGAATGAGGCGCGCGCTCCGTCATTTTCATACCGCGGAACTACCGTGGCGCCCCCAGCGGAGTATCAGCTGTCACACCACCTGTCGTGCCCGCCGCTGCGTAGAGGATTCCTAGAGGAAAGGACGGGGGGGGATCGTAGGAGGGGAAGGGACGTGCATGCGCTGTGGGGGTGTGGGACGCGGGAGCAGCTCCGTAGAGTAGAGGATTCCTAGAGAAGAGAGGGGGGAGAGGACGCGCATGGGCTGTGGGACGCCGGAGCCGCTCCGTAGAGTAGAGGATTCATAGAGGAGAGAGGGGGGAGAGGACGCGGGCGCCGCTCCGTAGAGTAGATGATTCCTAGAGTAGAGGAAGGGGGTGAGCGTAGGAGAGCATAGGAGAAGGGACGCGCTGTGGGACGCGGGCGCCGCCCCGTAGAGTAGAAGATTCGTAGAGGAGAGAAAGAGGGTGAGCGTAGGAGAGAGAGAGGGGGAGGGGACGCACATGCGCTGTGGTGGTGTGGGACGCGGGAAGGAGGGACGGACTAAGCCCCCCTCCAAACACATGCAAGCAAGATTAAGGAATGGGGTCAACCTGGGCGACAAACACCACATGCCTAGCCATTGCTAGGCAGTCTATCTGTGCTCTCGGCCATGACTCAAGGAATGGGGTCAACCTGGGCGACAGACACCACCTGCCTTGCCATTGCTAAGCAGCCTCTCTGTGCTCTCAGCCATGACTCTGGTGACTGTAGTAGTGGTTGACGGCCTTCATATTACTACAGTGTTCTGGTTCGCATAATGGGTGCTTCCCTACTTCATGAAAGTGGCCGGACGCGGGACGCGGGACGGCGGACGGACAGAGCCCCGAGCATAAGATGCTTCGCATCTAAAAAAATATTAATTACGTTAATTAACTTCTCCGGCGTGTACCATTGATCGGGTGCCAATTAAGTTCGTCTGATATATCCCGCTCTGAGTTTGCGCCATTGATCTCCTCTACCTCGTCCAACAAGAAAGAAAGAAAGAAAGAAAGAAAGAAAGAAAGAAAGAAAGAAAGAAAGAAAGAAAGAAAGAAAGAAAGAAAGAAAGAAAGAAAGAAAGAAAGAAAGAAAGAAAGAAAGAAAGAAAGAAAGAAAGAAAGAAAGAAGCATGCTATTACAGCGGCCTCAGAAATGGGAAGAAAATTGTCGCTAAGCCTCGCTGCACTTCACCGATGAAGCTCCGCATCGGCTGTGATGCCTTAAGAGAGGCTTATCAAGCGGAAGTGGGGATAACTTTGATCCCACCAACGCCCTTCCAGGGGTAACAGAGGATTATCCTGGTTCAACAAACTTGCCTCTCGAGTTGTTTAGCCTCTGCTCTTGGCGGCAGCTGTTGTGTACAGTGGCTGTGAGAAAAACCTAGGCACTATAGCGCAGAAGGAGGGGCTTGACATGCGCGTAAATTGTGCTGTAGGCGTTCCTGAAGCGTCACTCAGAAATAAATGGATAAATCTTGTGCTCTTGGATAAATGGATAAATCAACGCATCTGAATGTGCTACATCTGGAGGAAGGATCAGTCATTCAACGTGCCCGGGAATAACCGTGAGTTACATGTACAATGTACATGTAAACCTGGAAGTGTTAACCAGCGCCGTGGTTTACGTGCATAGAAATACCTCCCAGAAATAAAGTAAGGTTTTCAGGAGGACTATTGCCGCCGTAGCTCAATAGGTAGAGCATTGGGCGCGTTACCTGAAGGTTTAGGCTCGGGCACTACCGGCGCCAAGTTGTCTTTAAGTTTGCTTTAATGTTTTCACCTTTATATCACAATTACTACACTAGGACTACAAATCCCCTATACCTTTCTTTGCTTTGTTGTCTCTAGGTTTCATTAGGATGTGTCCAGGAAAGAAAACTAGCCCTCTACGCATTCCCCTTCTTTCGTTCGTTCGTGAAACAGTGAAAGATGTTTGTACTGGAATACATAAATGAAGAATAAAGAAATTGGAGAGACACAAGAAGGACACAGCAGAACTTACAAACAAAGGACAATAGTTTTGAGGGAGAAATGAGAGTGCTGCATATCGATATAACAGAAAGTAAACTTGGTAGTTTAGCAAGGTAAGCAAACAAGAATAGCTTCAGTGAGCAAACAGCTCTTCCACGCCTTCTAATTTTGCTCGTCGCTCTTCCTCGACTCTTATTACCTGTTTTATAAGGACGTTGGGGATCTGTTTTTAAGCTTTGGGCGCCATTATTGAGCCAAAAACGAAAAGATTGAAAGAGAAAAAGAAAAAAAAAAACGAGATGCCCTAGGGTCAACAACTGCCTGTCCGGCTTTACAACCGTAGGAAAGGGTAATGGAGCTCCGAAATAGTTGCCTTCCTTTTCTCAGTATCCAGACAAAACTGAAAGCACAGCCCTTTGGTTTATGAAAACACAAAATAAACTGCAAAGGAAAAAAATAAAACAACGACTCTGCAGCATCCCGTCGATTGGCTTCTGTAGCAATCAGATCTCAGGCAACAAATTACGGAAGGGAAAGGTCAACGGCACGCTGCTGTCACGAGAGGTCGCTAACAGCCGAAAAAGATTGGTAGCAAGGGGTTGACAGGGACGCCTCTGGGAGCAGATAAATGCAGAAAAAAAATAGAAGCTGGTAGGGATTAATCGGTTGTCGACTGCAGCGATAACGGCTTTTCCATCAGAGCAGTGCTACCGGTTTGACACTGGTCTGTTGGCTGCAGGTGACGGGGTGGGATAATTTAAAGGCGGCACAGGGCACGATCGGATGCAGATCCGCAAAACAGGCGAATAATACATGTTGACTAAGAACAGACTTCACAGTGGTAGCGCCAAATTCGTTCAGGGCCTTTCGGAGGAACTATGTCAAAGCGCGGTCGGCCACTTGAGCTAAAACTCCCACAGTCCCACATGCAGTTGCCTCAGCCGACCCGAAGGCGATATCCATCTTCGGATCTTCTTTTAGGGACGAAGCTCCTTAGGGCATGGGTTAGTCCCCCGTTGTGCGTCGTAGCCACCTCTAGTACTCGGAGTGCTCACTAGATGGCGATGGTGCTGCGGCGCTCGCTCGATTCCGATGCGTAGGAGACGGCTCCGCTGCGTGCTCTAGTGTGATAGGAGACCGCTGGATGGCGCGGCGACGCTAGAATCTCATTGGATGGAGGCGCATTGCGCTCATTGAATCGGAGACCGCTTGAGGCGCGGCGGCGCTGGCTCCATCCCCGATGCGGGAGACCGCAAGAGGGCCAAAGCTATAAAATGCGTTCGCTCTTGGCGCGCTTCCTCTTTCTCTCGGCAGTCAGCGCGCAATGAGCGACGAAGACAAGGCGGCAGAGCGGAGGGCTCGGAAAGCGTGATGATGCGTGAAGCGTGATTTACATGATGATCGACTGGGCAAAATTTACGGAGGATTCACGGTTTACCGATGAACCTCCGGATTTCGCCCACTCATCATCATTCACTCCGTGGATATGCTGTGGTTTTTTTTTTTCTTAATCGACTGCATTCGTCTCGGGCGCTGCGGCACTGTCGATCACCGCTGACGTAGCGAAAATGTCGGCACATCAAATTTTGTGGGCCTCCCAATCTCTTTTCTTCACTTGTGTGACGGCATTCACAAGAAGTTCCTCCTAGCGATAGCTATAAACGCGCTCTCCGCTCAAGAGAACGTTGCATTATAAACTCCGCTCTAAGCATTAGAGGGGCCATGACACCGTCACCCAGCAAGTTGTAGTTTTCAGGGAAAACTAGAAGTAGAGGGTCTATTATGCCTATACAGATATGAAAAGTGGGTCGTAATAGAATATTTCAGCGCAAAACAAGCCCTAGAAGTCACCGGCTGTAAACCCCGCCTCCCGCCGGTGACCGCCATTTTTCCATGGCACATGTGACGTCGTGTGAGGAAGGAGCGAAGCCGTTTCAGGCCGTCCAAATCGTTCATTTTCTGTGCCAAGCTGAAGAAAGCTAAAATATCTTGATTACGCGCATGCAGCTGACCACGGAACAATATCATTTGCCGGAATGCACGCGCTCGCACAGCTAGCTGCTCGTTACGTCATGGCTTGCGAGTGCACCACTGCTGCCCGACGCTCAGTACGCTCACGTGTTTATAAAACTATTCAACTATAAATTGAGTGCTCGACCAAATGCGCTAAAATTTTGAAAGCTTATTTGTGAACGCAGAAGGATTCACCCATACAACACAGACTACGATCGGAAATTGGGTGTCATCGCGTAACAAGTTACTGGCAAGAACTTCACTCAGGCACGTCATCTGTTGTACGTATCTGTTGCGATTTCACAGTCCCCAAACAAGAAAGTGACTTTTCGACCAAAAGCGGCCATTTCTAGCTATTTCAAAGAGGTCATCAAACAGTTTTCCAAGCGATCATCGAATGATCTCAGTATCTGAGGTTGTTGCCCCCCGAATCAATTGCCGCAAAAATTTCTCTAATCCGTCAAGACCGAGCGGAGTTACAGGGACTTGTCACAGGCCTTTAGCCCTTTCTCTGCTTCAAGCCTGTGCCAAGAAAGTGCTAAGGCCTGTGACAAGCGCGCAAGAAGTTACACAGGGAGGGATGGCACGCGGGAAAGAACGTCAGCGTGCGTCATGACCTTGAGCGCGCGCAAAGAAACGCAATCACTGCCTCCCGTCGAGATTCATGTGCGCGCGTGTGTGGCTACTGTGCAATGTAGTTCACAAGCAAGAAAGAAGGAGCCAGCCTTTAGCAGTTTTGTTCTCAAAAGCAACCACTGAGGACGACGCTAAACAAGTGTGCTCTTTGAGCCCACATCCATCAATGTATGTTTCAAGGGCGGAATCCAAAAAATATGGTCCTACAAATAAAAAGCACGTGAACGTGCGAGGGGCGCCTCTACTTCGTCCACTTTATTGACCAGTTCCAGTGAGTGATATTACAAAGATACAAGTGATCGCGCGAGTGGCGTGTCCACTTCGTCTTTGCGCCGTTCGCGTGAACAGCAGCACAGTAGGGGCGCTGAGACGCGTGCGCCACACCGGTTCTGCGTCGATGAGCCTGTCTAGAGCATACGTTCTAGACTGGGAGACGTGCGAGCCGCGTTCACCTCTAGACGGAGCCGGGCCCGATTTGGCTGCTTATGCTCACTAGGCTGCGAGTTCTTACGCTGTGGTTGCATTTTGTAAACTCCATTGCACGACGCCTCTACGGCACCACGTGGGCTCAGAGGTTCATTCCACACCGCTAGCGATCCAACTAGGGTTTAGCCTTCACATTATTAGTCTGTTCTAAGCATCCTCCGTAATCGATCCAACTAGGTTTTCACCTTCACATTAGTATGTTCTCAGCATCTTCCGTAACTTTTTGCGCATACAGTGCGCTTGTTCTAAGCCCGTGAGGCACGATCGCTTCGCCCACGCTCAGATACACGGAATTAACGAACCGGCCATCTAATCGACGAATCAGACGAGAGCACACACTGTAATAAACGCTGTATGAAACACGTCGAAGGCTTAGACAGCGAACAATATAGAAGTAAAATATTACGATGCGTGAGAACATATAATATTATGCATGCTCCGTGGGAATGACGGGAATATAAGACGTGAACTGGCGAAGAGCTTTCCGATTGCTCATAAATCTCTCCAGTGTTGATATGCATTATTGAATCTCCTTGCTCTGCATGATGAAAAAGCGAAGAGCGTGTTTCGAGTTCTCCCGAGACTGGGATCTCGGCGTGCACTTCAAGCGTCGGAAATGCGTGCGCGCAGTATATGCGCAGTCGCCCACGGGGCCTGCGGGAATACCACGATGTAATTTAGTGTGCCTGCGTTGTGAATTCATCGAATAGGATGGCAGCGGAAATCGTGCTTGCAATTTCGCTCCGTTGCAGCGGTGACACAAGCCGCTAGAAAAAGCGACATAAATGAACAAACACGCAAACAAGATGCAGAACCAGCACTCGATTGTTTGCATGAATATACTGAGCCCCTTCCTGCCCTTTGTTGGGAAATTTTCAGTGGCACGGGCGCAGAGCGACGCTTCTTGCTATCATGCAGAACATATATCTAGCACCAGTGCGAGCAGTACGAAACCCTTCACAAGAATAAAAAACTATATGCAAAGGATGGAATGGGTTAAGCTAACGTTTGTTTTGTATATGACAAGGGGGGGACATTAAGATATGCCGTAATTTAAGATTGGAGTCAAACAAGTAGAAGAAATGAGCATAAAGAGCAACTGCATATCCCGTCTGTTCATCCCATCCGTGAAAAAAAAAGAATGCCCAATTTACCCAAAGCATGCCCGTAGAACTTCATATCCCACAGTTTACCCAGAGTTGACCCAAGTCTACCCAAGTTTGCCCAGTTTACACAAAACACAAACAAAACAAAGGAAAACCAATCGTTGAACACGGAGGATTGTGAGCACATCACCCTCTCTTCATAGAACCCATTAGACACAGTCCCACGCGAACTTCCTAGCTGCATGTGTATGAAGCTTATTTCTGAGAGATAGCGTTCTTAAAAGTATTATTGCGTATATACAACTATTAACCAGCATCTTTCACGTGCATCTCAACGGGAAATATGGAAGCCATCTTGACAAGGTACCTCACGCGAGGATGTTCTTCACACCTGCCGATTCCCACATCCAGGGAGCGAGGAGGCCGTCAAGGTCAAAATAATGCACTTTTTTATTATTAGCAAACGATGCTACCCCATAGCGTAGGAAATTAATGTGTTGCCATAGAGGTAAGCTTGCAAGAATTATCAACTCCCACGTACAGCAAGAACACTAGAAAAAAATGTGCTTTATTTCTTGATAACTGAAATAAATAATGACGCCCTTTAAAGCGAAGGAAGACCAATAATAAAGGAACAAAATGCAAATAGGAAGGAACACCTACTTGACGAGAATGAAAGGATAAATGAAAGGAACATATTCGCTCCTAATTAAAGCGAGCAACAATCCAGGTGGTATCAATTTTATATCAGATCACAATTTCTGGGTCAGTATAAATTTTTCCTACGGAAAAGTGGAACACGCCAAAGGTCAGCCAGTCTCTCATTTTTTCGAATGGTAGTCTTTTTCTTCTTTTTTTTTTCCATTGCATGGTCACACAGTCTTACGGCTAACGGCGTATTAACCATTGAACAAAATAAGATCAATTGAAGCTAAGCCTGTTTTTCGCTCATATTCTACAAGATGCTGGCTTTGCTATCAATGCGTTATTGGCAAAGCATGAAGCCTTGCGGAGATGCCCACGGATGCAATCTTTGCAGGCAACAGCGTTGATATCAAACTTCTGTCACACATCGTGCATAATAACACCAACACATGTGAGCCGCGTCAGCGCACCAGAGAGCAAATTAACAATTCTTGTGACATTAACATCTTAGCATGCACAAACACAACGCTTTAGAACTAGCGCCTTGGGGGAAAGCATTCTAACGCGAGAGTGTCGTGTTTTACTGAGAATCAATACCTTCGTTCAGACTACTCTATCTGTTTTTATTGTTTTCATGCATTGTAATTTACATTCTCTTTATGATTATCCTGCAATAAATTAACTTTGCACCCCAATGGGATTAATAATTTAACCATGAGCTAAAGGCAGAAATTTGGATCTTAAGGCTAAAGGTGATAGTTGCGATGATGAGACAGTATTGGACAACGGCTTGATGGCATGTCGCCGAAGTGACCCGCACCACTACTCGTGTGTGTGTGTGTGTGTGTGTGTGTGTGTGTGTGTGTGTGTGTGTGTGTGTGTGTGTGTGTGTGTGTGTGTGTGTGTGTGTGTGTGTGTGTGTGTGTGTGTGTGTGTGTGTGTGTGTGTGTGTGTGTGTGTGTGTGTGTGTGTGTGTGTGTGTGTGTGTGTGTGTGTGTGTGTGTGTGTGTGTGTGTGTGTGTGTGTGTGTGTGTGTGTGTGTGTGTGTGTGTGTGTGTGTGTGTGTGTGTGTGTGTGTGTGTGTGTGTGTGTGTGTGTGTGTGTGTGTGTGTGTGTGTGTGTGTGTGTGTGTGTGTGTGTGTGTGTGTGTGTGTGTGTGTGTGTGTGTGTGTGTGTGTGTGTGTGTGTGTGTGTGTGTGTGTGTGTGTGTGTGTGTGTGTGTGTGTGTGTGTGTGTGTGTGTGTGTGTGTGTGTGTGTGTGTGTGTGTGTGTGTGTGTGTGTGTGTGTGTGTGTGTGTGTGTGTGTGTGTGTGCGTGCGTGCGTGCGTGCGTGCGTGCGTGCGTGCGTGCGTGCGTGCGTGCGTGCGTGCGTGTGCGTGCGTGCGTGCGTGCGTGCGTGCGTGTGTGCGTGCGTGCGTGCGTGCGTGCGTGCGTGCGTGCGTGCGTGCGTGCGTGCGTGCGTGCGTGCTTGAGTGTGTTGATTGCAATTATTCCTCAAGAAAGAGCCGCTCCTGACTCGAGTCCTTCTTGCCATAAAATCCTCGTGTTTCTGACTCCTGTTTTACATTTGTTACATTTTTTCTGAGTGATTCTGTCTGTATTTAGCATAGCCTTCTCGTATTTTAGGAGCTTGCTCTGCAAGCTTCTTATGCTCGCGCCTTGTCCGGCAGCGGCGATGGCGTGTACACGCCGCTCAAGGCGCCGGCTTTCCGGTGATTTCAAGAATGCTCACTAGGTGGCGGCGCCGCTCAAGGCAGGGGAACTAAGGAAACGATGGAACATGTACTGATTGAATGTGGCGATATCCACCCAGGTATACGTGTGGGCACGAGTCTACATGAAGCCTTGGGTTTTAGGGACAACAATGGAAAGCTGAACACGTCCGCGATAGAAATAAGTAAGAGACGGTTAGAGTATTGGTGGCAGAGAAGTAGAGATAAAGGACAAAAATAAATAATGGGGAAAAATAAGGTCATTCTGCCTTAAAAGACAGAGAGATGGACCGTGAATTTATATTTTTCTTTGATATATTAACATAGATTTAATCAATGTAGATAAGGCATAATGCCAACATAAAAAGAAAGTTTTCTTTCCCTAATTTTTTTCGAGCCTGGTGGCAGACACGTCACCGCCCCGTTATTAAGGGGAGGCTCATAGCATCCTTCCATCCATCCACGCACACCACTCTCAGCACGTGCGCTTCCTTTCTCTTCGCCGGGAGCTCACGCAGTGAACGCTCTTCGTTACCGCTCGGCCGCATGAACACCGCACAAGCCAAGGCAGCAGCGCGGCGGGCTCGCAACGAGCAGCAGCTGGGGCTCGCCGCCCGAGCGCCGCATGTAATGTATATATAACAACGTTGTCACATCTATATATGATGGTAGGAGGCGTGTATGGAGGATTCGCGGGTTACCCGATCATCTCCGAGCAAGGTCCTCCAACATCATTCACTTTGTGGATATGGCGGTGATATTTTTGTGTTTGTTTTCCATTATTAGATTAGCCCGACTGGCTCTCAATTGCAGTAAGTGCTCACCGGGTCGTTTTCTTGTGGTATAAGTTCGATCATTTTATCATTTTTGTGATTTCTTGGCCAAACTATATTTGTTTTTCTCTTCAAACTACGATCCGTTGATTCTTGAACAATTAACCGATTTCCGAATACGCCGGTGACATAACAGCATCAAACACTTACAAATTCACCTAAATCAACGCCTCCCGCCCATTCTACCTTCAGTTAAGGCAGAAATGAATGCTAGAAGAGCCAGGGTAGGGGCCAGTTGGTTGTACCGTACCATTTTCGTCGTCGATTTTGTTTACTTGTAGCGCACAAAAGTTTACACTTTGCAGAAATGAATGTGATTTCAATAACACCACATTGTTTTAGAACATGAAAGTAAAAAATTACAAGAGATTCTCACAACAGAGTTACACAACAGAGTTCAACAGAGTTCTCACAATTACAACAAAGTTCAAAAGTTACAACAGAGTTCTCACAATTTTTTTACAACTTATTCCTCGAGGTGCCATTGGTCCATCAGCTGGCCACTATCCTAAAATGTCATCCTGAAAGCTCATCGAGAATGAAAGTAGCGCAGCCATTGCTAAAATTTCTAAGGACAAAAGACTTGCACGAGCGGCTGTAGACTGACAATGGTGCCGTATACCACGCAAGACTGCCGGACTGCAACGTCGTTTGTGTACTCCCCTCTCTATTTCTGTTTCTTTCCTTTACTCTCCTTTCAATCTCCCCAATTCTTTTCTCCTGCGCATGGTTGCATACCGGTTATTTGAAACTGGTTAACATCCCTGCCTTTCCTTTCTCACCCGTTATCTTCTTCTTTTTCTTGTTGTTTTCTAACAACTGTAATATGTTTGAACGAAAGAAAGGGAAAAGATCATGGGCTCATTTTCTTCGTAAGATACAACCTAATTAAACCAACGGACAATGAAGCCAAGGAAAGTATAGAGGCCATTATATGCAGGGTGGTTCCACGAGAGATCCAACATGCATGTCCGGTCGATATTTTTGTTTGGTCTGGGTTTTTTATATGTTATGCGGGCACGTTAAGAGTGCACGGAACCGAAAATTTTATTTCCGAAAAACGCTCCGAGCGCGAGAAAAAAATATTTGAAGGTGGCGGCGCGGGCGTCTTGTTTTTGCTCACCGCAATATTTTTGGATTTCGCGGCCGAATTTAATGCGAACTGTAAACGTGGCATCAAAAATTTTTTGTGTTGGTTTTAATAGGCAATACTATGAACTACATCCATGCTTTTTTGATGCTGTCCTCCAAACGGAAAAAATGTAAAAAAATGGCAAACACGGCCCAAATCGAAAATGTTTGCTAAGTTTGATGCGTCTTCGCTGGTTTGCTATTGTACACAGAAACTTCAAAACTGTGTGACATATAGATAAAGGCCTTTGAAATGTTTCTGCGAAAGATCGCTTTCCTACAAACAGCGTAAAAAAAGAAAAATATAGTTAAAAAAGCAAGTTTTTTTCAAAAAAGCCCATTTTCAAAAAACAAAATAAAAAAAAACCCGGTCTCAATTTTCACGAAAATTTTTTATCGAAGAGCGCTTATGTCAGTCAATACACGGTTTGAATATCATATGTCCTCATTTGCTTTGTTAACGAGATATAACGGGCCAAAGTGACCCTTGCTGTGTGTTCTCACTTCAGTACGCTTGATGGTTGTTATCAGCTTGCATTGTGCGTAAATATACAGTACTAATTATTTTGCTGCAGCGAAACTTCACTCTGGTGGCCTGTCTTCAGGAAAAATGTATTCTCAGATTTTATTTGTGTCTAGCGTGTGCGGGGTGGGCTGCTTCCGCTCTTTAAAAGACTACTCGTACACAGTTTGCAGCCTGCAACCTCGCCTACAAGCATCAGAAGAAAGGTGGACGCACCTGTTCAACGTATTAATCGCTTCATGTTCCTCAAGAAATGCTTGACTACCTCCACGCGGTTCTCAGATGTAGACAGGTTTTCCATAAGACGCGTAAGGCAATGCCAACAGACCTCTGTCGCGAATATTCTCATCATATGTGACAGTGGCGTCCGCAGGTAGGCAACAACAGAAACAGTAATCGCAAAAAAAAAACAAAAAAAAACCATTTACGCAACGAAAAGGTTACTGAAACGTGGGAGGCCAAGCTCGCCTCGGAGGACCTGGATCAACAACGACGTCTCGTCGCCAGGGCCAAGGAGGCAGCGAAAGCCAGAGGGTTCCTGGAATGAGAAGACCTCCCACCTTGGGTAGACGCGAGTCTTGCACCGCGATACCATTTCGTGAAATCAATGTTTATTCAATCAAATAATTGGCACAGAATACTCAGATCTAATCACGGGTCACGTGCATCGTGTGCAGTGAACAGACCAAGTCGATACGTTTACACTGAACAGCGCCACACTCATTCTCTCACTAATGCGCTGCTGTCGTGAATGAGTTTCCGAAATCGCTCATGTTTTCACACTTTATGACCAAGGCTTTGTACTACGACAATTAATGTGTGGGTCACACTCGTAGTCGAAATTAAGGATAACGTATACGTCTGGAGCCACAAGTAATCCCTACTGTTCTCGACGTGCGAAAGCATTTTAGCGAAATTGCCGACAAAACATCATAAAGTGGGCTGCTTTGGCCACTTGTGGCTTAATCATGCCGCACCACACGTTTTCTGGCTGCTGAAACGCTGAGGTAAAGGTCGAGATGATACAAGATGACGTTATCTGCGACGCCGAAAACATGAGATTGCGGGAAGCGAAATTAACGACTCATGAGTGGCTGAGATAACTTTTCACAAACGTTATTTTGGCGCAGTGTGCGTCGAATAGATAAGATGGTTAGAGCATCCAAAGCACGTAACGGAAGGGAAGCAGGCAGTGAGAAAGCACGTCCATAACACGGCGTGTGGCATTTAGTTACAAATTAAGCTAGCTTCTCGCTGCATACAGATGCTTTTTTTTGTGTGTGAAAGGCGAGTTTCGGCAAATTCACCTAAAGCATGTGCTCGTGGTGTCTCGCGTGCTGCTGATTACCGAATAATGGCGGGGTAAGTTGAGGTTGGAGGCTGCAAACTGCGGATATTCGCGACAGAGGTCTGCTCGCATTGCCTTGCGCGTCTTATGGAAAACCTGTCTACATCTGAGAACCGCGATGATGTAGACCAAGCATTTCTTGAGGAACATGAAGCGATTAATATGTTGAATAGGTGCGTCCACCTTTCTTCTGATGCTTGTAGGCGAGGTTGCAGGCTGCAAACTGTGTACGCGTAGTCCTTCAAAGAGCGGAAGCAGCCCACCCCGCACACGCTAGACACAAATAAAACCTGAGAATACATTTTTCCTGAAGACAGGCCGCCAGAGTGAAGTTTCGCTGCAGCAAAATAATTAGTACTGTATATTTACGCACAATGCAAGCTGATAACAACCATCAAACGTACTGAAGTGAGAACACACAGCAAGGGTCACTTTGGCCCGTTATATCTCGTTAACAAAGCAAATGAGGACGTATGATATTGAAACCGTGTATTGACTGACATAAGTGCTCTTCGATAAAAAATTTTCGTGAAAATTGAGACCGGGGTTTTTTTTATTTTGTTTTTTGAAATGGGCTTTTTTGAAAAAACTTGCTTTTTTAACTATTTTTTTTATTTTTTTACGCTGCTTGTAGGAAAATGATCTTTCGCAGAAACATTTCAAAGGCTTTTATCTATATGTCACACAGTTTTGAAGTTTCTGCGTACAATAGCAAACGGGCGAAGACGCATCAAACTTAGCAAACATTTTCGATTTGGGCCGTGTTTGCCATTTTTTTACATTTTTTTCCGTTTGGAGGACAGCATCAAAAAAGCATGGATGTAGTTCACAGTATTTTCTATTAAAACTAACACAAAAAATTTTCGATGCCACGTTTACAGTTCGTATTAAATTCGGCCGCGAAATCCAAAAATATTGCGGTGAGCAAAAACAAGACGCCCGCGCCGCCACCTTCAAATATTTTTTTCTCGCGCTCGGAGCGTTTTTCGGAAATAAAATTTTCGGTTCCGTGCCCTTTGAGTGTGCCCGCATAACATATAAAAAACCCAGACAAAACAAAAATATCGACCGGACATGCATGTTCGATCTCTCGTGGAATCACCCCTGCAGTGTTTTAACATTAGTCTAGTAATTATGATATAAGTGTCAAGAAATTAAGTTGACGAAGAAACAAGCTGACGCCGATAGGGATCGAACCTGCAACCTTCGGGTATATTCAGCTGACACTTTCGTTATAAACAAGGGCTGGGCTAGCGCAGCCGAAACCAAGCAGACAACGCGGGCTTACCAACCATACAAGAAGAACGCGCCACTGTTTTTCTAAATGCATGCAAAGATCAAATGCAGTGTTGTATAACACGTTTACGAGTCTGCAGTTAGACCGCAAGTCTTTTAGATGTGAAGCATCTTGTGGCGGAGCTTAATCCGGTGTGCGGCGTGACATCCCTTACTGCGCATGCGCAAACCCTTTAAAAAAAAATAAAAAAACCTCCTTTCCCTCTCTCTCTTCTCTAGGCATCCCTCCCCGCGGCAACCACACCCTCACTGCGCATGCGCCTCCTCTCCTCTCTCACCTCCTACGCTCTCCCCTCTAGGCATCCCTGCCCGCGGCGTCCACACTCCCACTGCGCATGCGCGTCCCATCCTCTCTCTCCTTTCCTACGCTCCCCCCCTCTCTCGCCTCGCGACGCCGACGCAGGCAGCGTCTGCTAGCGAGTTTCTTGGTTGAAAAAAACCGACTGCTCGCGCTGCACAACCGTTCACTGGCCACCCTGTATATATGGCAATGGATTTCGACCTGCAAGGTGGTGCCGGTGGGAGATTTCTCCTGTGCGTTGTTGAACAATAAAAATTCGCAGCGTGCGCGTTAACTAAAAGCGGACTGCGGGTCTCTGCGTCCAGTCGGAGTCTTCTGCCTCTCATTGCCCATTAGCAGCGATTGACATGTTCCAGTAGGAAACACCGCTCCATCACTGCGTGCTTTGCGCCTCCCCAGTTTTCTCTCCTGCGCAACGCTGCGATGAGCGCCAGCGTCAACGCCGCCGCCAGTGTAAGCGTTAGCACCCGCTGCTTCACATCTACACATGGTTCCCTTTAGCGGGAGATGGTGTAATTTTTTTTTGTTTCAGGTCATCCTAACAGGCTCGCTGTACCAATAACGTAGTAGAATGAGTGAGAACCTATTTTCAATTCAGTCGCCTAGTGTTGCATCTATTCTTTCAAGTAAGCAACTGAGACTGTAATATATGC